>JAVQIZ010110829.1:0-14685 GCA_036023535.2 Galaxias brevipinnis
TCTGTGCCCTCTGTTGGCTCAGACATAATTAAAGCAGGAGGGGGAGGTGTGAGATTCAGGGCTACCACACCCTCCTAATTGGGGAGCGTGTGAGGTGGAGGGCACGGTAAAGGGTAGCAGGTTGGATGTTTCCTGCCTACATAGTTTCCTCTCAAGTTGTGACTGGCATTGGAATGTTCAAAACTAAGACAATAATGACTATGAATCATGAAAATGAGTAGAGGGCTGATTAACCCCAATTAGAATTAGGTGGTTGGCTTACTTGTCAAAACAGGTCAGCCATTTTCCCATGCTGGTTGTAGAAACTGGCATTCTGCTCAGTTTGTCACTTTTAGCCAAAATGAAAATTGAAAAGCAAGGGGGTAAGTTATCCCCTGGAACTGTTTAGTGCTTTATTTCTCAAACTTCTGGTTATGGGAAATCCTCTGTATCCTGGTAGTATCACAAGGATGGTAAGCGACCCAATTGTTACTTAGGCAACATAGGAGAAGACTATTCTATGTTAAGGTTTAAATCTTGGAGGGCACTGAGTGTCACATACTATTGCTACAGCGTCTGATCTCTGGGACAAAAGGAGCCACACTTGCTAGTCCTTGCAATCAAATCATTTAGACTTTCTGGACAAACAGCCTGTGCCTCTAATTGTCATCTTCTCAGATGGTGGTGCCAGGAATCCCAACCAGCTAACTGCGCTTCATAACTGCTTAAATTGCAGACATCCACTTGCTGTGATGGACCGTTGGCTTTACAATAGACGGTTCGAAGAAGCATATCAGTACTGTGGTGTGGGGAAATATATGTTACTTATGGAGTTGCTTATGAATGGCGATTTGAGTCAGGTGACTTCCAGGCTGTGACTAATGTTGGGGAGCCTGTGTTGTTGTTGACAGGGTTTCAGGCAGAGGGGGAGCTTTGCACTCTGTATGAAACCCACCTCCATCAATATTCATGCTGAGGGAAACTCTTGAGCTGAACCTGCCCCTGTTTGGCCTAATCCAATTTACAGATTGCTGCTACTGCCTTGCCCCCCCCCCCCCCGCCCCCCTCCCTCCCTTCAGTAAATATGTCATTGCACTTGAAATAAACCAGTCGGCCAGTATAAAAGTAAGGCCTAGACAAACTGAATGCTTTCCCGATGATAATCTGCGAGATTTTGATAGAGTTCAAAGCAGAATAAGCGAATAAGGGGGATACACAAAACAAGTAGGCTATATGAAAGAATAAAAACTGAAATTGGCTTCCTCATCTCTGGCTCTGAATCAGCTGCATTATGTTTCTTCTTCCACAGAGGACAACGGAGTTAATGGTACCCCATGAACCCCCACATCGCAAGCCATTTGATTAATCTCAAAATGATTTACCTCAAAAACCACTTCAGTGTGACAGGCTTCCACTTGAGCTACCTCTTAAGGAAAACCTTTAAATATCATCAGCTTTCAGACTCTGAAGTTTTAATAGAACTGCAAACTGTTCTGAACTGCAAACCTAGCTTAAAATGTACTTATTATCAGAGGTGGTCAATATAAGTGCTAGAGTAGGATTGCTTAATTTTTGTCGCATCTATGTTTTGTTGTAGCATTGGTGAATATCCCTATTATTAAAGAGTTGCAACCAAAAACTAAATTTTAAACTCTTCAAAAGCAGACTGCTTGTGTAGAGCCTATTCTGTTTAAATTATGGAATAACACCATTGTGTTGCTAATGCAAGATTGCTCCTGCTCTCATTTGTTATGGCATACAATCTAATAAACGTTAGATTTTTTTGTCTTTACCAGACTAGCCAGGCTAAAGAATGACTGTAATTACTATGAAAAAGCAAACATTATTATCTAAGGACACTTTTTATTTTATTGTTTATTAATGATCAGCCCTGGTTCTGGTGAATATTTTATTATAACAAAAATATGGAAGGCTTTTAGTCAATTAATTAAGGACTAGGGCAGCAGCTGCACAGAAGCCCTATCTTACCCTCAAGTACCGTGACCTGCTATAAAATGTTAAAGAGGTCATCTATTTGAAGGTACATGAGGTCCTGAACTTTCAAACCTCGCTAGTTACTTATGGTAATTTTTTACGAACAGTTTGCAAAAGTAAGAGGTTTGCTGCCCATTAGAGAGAGAGAGAGAGAGAGACTGGCTTGGACTTTGTGGCCTAATGTTCCATTGTTAGCAAGACAACTGGTTTTTCATGCAGTGTCTATGTTAAACCATAAGGTAAAGTCAGTGACACGTGTTTCTGGTTAGCAGGTCACACAATCAAGAAATTATGCTCACCCCTTGAATGTTCAAAAAAGATCATAAAAGTACAATTTTGATATTTAATCTGGATTGTTTGGCAACCTGCTTGCTGGCCGCCAGGTTGTTTACTGTGCAGGTGAAACCTTGATATTCGTTCTGGTACCTTGACCCTTATATTAGATTAGCCTACATCTTTACTCTCAGAATGTGAGACTGCATTACTTTCATCGATATGGGTCTTAATAACAACATTTGATATTTTGTGTTATAGTCCAATTCCTTATACATATTTATTTTTAGGCCTATGGCCTTTTGTTAACGTTGAATCAACTTTTGGATATTTGGATTACTATTTCCATTAAAGCAATTGGCTCTGAATTTATTTTAGCAAAATGAATACTACGTAAGTGATTTGTTTCAAGGCTTAATTGTTCTTCTCTAAGTGCATAAAAAAACATGTTAACATTTTGCTGGGCGTGACTGAAATGGTAAGCTCTCAGTTCAGCAATAGCAATAGAGTCTGCAGAGCAAAATTAACATTTACTTTTTGACCTAGCTTGTACTTCTATGTCTACAAAGTTTTTAGACCATTATGATTTCTTTTTGCATTGCTATAGTGTATGATCATTTTTTTATGTTGTTTCCTTAAACATTTTTACAGAGTGCTAAGTCTATATTCTCTAGTCCTCTCCTTAGCTGGGCTAAGGAGTGTCAACAAGGTCAGGGAATAAACAACCCAGCTGCCTACAGCCCTGCCACATTCCAGTGCCTTGTCACATACTCCAACATGCATTAATGGACACATTGAGCCAACAATGTTCTGCCATAGAAGAGAAATCCTGCTAACTATCATACCATTTATATAGCATTAGGTGATTTGTTTTTATGGTTATGTCTTGGGGGCTGTAAAATTCATCTATTTTTACCAAACCAAGTCCATTTAATGTGACAGGAAAGGTTACGGTATGTTTTCCTACATATTCTTTTCTGACCCACTATTTTTTGCTCTAAAACAACCAACGATGAATGCGACTAATATTTACAGAGGCATGCATGTAATTTAATCACATGCAATTTCTCACATCTTATCCAACCACAATTAAGATGCTAGGGTCAGCAAGAAGACTGAAGCACTCGAGCAACATCTGGTTTCTCTCAGAATTTGATGCAAACACAAATCTGTCTCAGATGGCCTTGTCATATTGGTCTTTTTGGGGCCTGTTTTGTGCCATTAGGTTTTGGTTGCTTGCGTTCAGCATTGCTCACATTTGAGAATAATTTGTTAATGCAATTCAGCTTCCCATGCAAGTGCCTTTTCTGGCCAAAATGAACTACAAAATATGCATATAATTTGAGTATGGATTATAAAATAAGGAAATATGCTAAACAATTTAGCCAACCCATACAGAATGTTGATTTAGATTGAGTTGGCTCAAATTTGTGTGTCATATGTTTTGGAAGTATAAAAAAACAAAAACAAAACATAACTTTGCTGTCAGAAAAAAATTTAAGCTTTTACCACGTTTCCCTTTTAAGATTTGTTGTCCATAACTGACAGGTCTCATTGTCCTCTGCAGTTCCATTACCCTAAGACATTTGTTATAATACAAATGTAATGACTGCTATTGTAGCAATCGGAAATGCAAACTGTTTTTCACCTTGCAGGGGAAGTAATTGTAAAAGATACAAAATGTTCACCTTGCATTGGTAAAACGTTTTTACTTTGTCCATGTTTTGTGCCTATTTGTCTAGACTTGATTAGGTTCACTAATTGGTAATGCACTATGGAAGTGTGCAGTTGGTTGTTAAAAGAAAATCTATGGCTTGGAAGCCCAGTTGTATGAATAGGTGTTCATGAAAACACAATTAGTGTGCATTTATATTTTATTTCAGACTTTAGGGACTAAAGTTTAGAAATGCGTTAGGCTATTGATCTGGACATGCAAAAACTAACCACGACCCAGCCTAATTTATTCCTGCTGGGCATGTGCATATACTGTGGCTTCAATTTAGCGTTTAAGTCTTGAAATTACACTCATTCTGATATTGTATATAATTAACATCTTGCATATTATCGTCACTCAAGGTTTCCGACGCAATTTTTTGCTTGACAGACTTTTAGACCATTCATTGTAAAGTCTCAAAGACAAGCCTACCAGGCAGGCAGGCTGTTGACGTGAGCCTGCCATAGTTAAGGTTCCTCCTCCACTGGCTCTTATTGCAGCGCAGTCTGCTGAGCACAGCGGACTCACTGTAGGACAAACTCTATTCAAGCGGATTTTCTTTCGAACAAGTAGCAGAGTATCGCTCTCAAGCCACAGCCACGGTCGCCCAACGTGGAAAATGTTTCTCTTGCAGTATACAGGTATGTTGCACTTTTTTTTTCATCCCAAATATTTAATAGAAAATCGCTTTTCCGGTATCTACAGTTATGTTCCTGGCATATCTGCATTATGCCGTTACTAAAACCGATGAATCTACGCTGGTCCGGTAGGGTCGTTCATTTCTACGTTCTAAGGATTTCGACAAGTTGATGCCATTGTGTAGTCGAATCATAAGTACATATCCAATATGTTGTTCAAGCTGGAGATTTTTCGTTTTTTAGTGTCGGGCGTAAACCAGCTGCTCAGAGCAGTCAGTACTGCTATTCCTTTGATCGAAATAAAAATGCACACCCATAGATATACTTTTGGTGGAACTAGATGGGTAACATATACCCCAGTGCAAATGTGTTTGTTATGAATATCATGATATGTAAAGGCCTACCATTTATTGTTTTATAAATGGATTAGTATAGTCCGCATTGAGAACAATTTATGGACAGCGGGATAGCGGCATTAAATTGTATGCTCGTCAGGCTATTTCATCCAGCACTCGAACTTCTCAGATGTACCATCGATGATATAGATAACTTGTACATTTTGACTGACACATTTCCCCATGTCATCTGATAGTTTTATCGGACCAGCCCAAGTAATACACTTAAAGTGTCGATGTTTGCATTTCGTCACCCCTGCTCGCCTACGATGTGTGTTTTAAAGAATTTTCAAAGTCTATACCCTTTCTGTCATGTCTTTTCTTTTTTTACCTAGAATGTGTGAAACCTTGGAATCGTGGTTGACAAACGAAGCACCATTTTTTTGCGTCTTCGTTGTTATGGCTCTTGACCATTTAACCCTTACAATACATCTCAGCCTCGCTAACAAAAGGGTTACGTAAAGTTTATTTGCAGTATATGATGAGCTCGTACCAACACCTGTGAGGATAAATTGCTTTTAACGATCTTCATGGAAATCAGTAGGCTTTTCATGAGATAGTTTGCTTGAAACTGTTATAAAACATTGCTCAGCCTATCAGGTAGTTTAATAGTTTACTGTATTTGAAGTATAACTCAAACTCTATGTATAGAATGGCTTACATGCAGGCAAACACGTATTTGCATAACTGTTCAGTTACATAGTCCAGGGACAGCAATGTAGTCCATCATGTCCATTGACCAGCACCTTCATTTTCCTGCCTTATCATTGATGATGTTATCTTTAAATGTCCTTTAATGTAAGGAAGAGGGGGAGTTCATTTACTCAAGGCTTTAAGAGCAGTGAAAAGGGGGTCTGTAATGTGAGCTCACTGTGACTCCAGGATTAATGTTGCTCCAGAATAAATTAAGGAAGGTTGAAAAGTAGAATGTGGTTGCATATGAGAAAATTCAGCTGCTTTAGAAAATCAACACTAAGTAGGGTTCTTGTAGCCATGGCTATGGGGAGAAAGATAAAGTATGAGTCAGAGATAACGAAAGATCCTCTGATACCTCTGGCAGAAAAGCCTAATGCTGGAGAACAGAGGATACAGCGGTGTACAGTCCTAAGGAGCTGCGTTGCACAGTTAGTAACATGTTTATCGTTAATACAAGAGAACCGATAGGGCCCCAAACAGATTTCCCCATGTTGTCCTGTATATAAGATGATCATATTGCTGCTCTTAAGAGCAGAGGAAGGAGGTGGGTTAAAGGTCTGTGTTACATTGGCTTCATTCTAAACTAATCAAAGAATTTCAGGATTTTAACAGCTGGATGTAATTGTTAAGTTAAAGCTTTATTTTAGTCTAGTATCTTTGTCCGCGTTTTAACAATACTACACATTTGTTTAACATTGCATAGGGCCAGACGGAGTCCCATAATGGAGGCAAGCTACAGATTTGAAAGATTCAAATATGTATTGCAAATAACTCAATTGATGACATTTTATTTTGTTTATCTATTGTTTATAAAATTTAATTTTTTATATAAATGTTTAGTTAAACATTTTCCAGATAAGTCTTTAAGGACAGTGCTCCCAAAAACATAAAGTTAAGCTTGATACTGTATGCATTTTACTTCCCCAAATTAGTATTATGAATATGTTTTATTGTATGCAAATACATTTAAGAAAAACATTTTTTAAGAGAAAACGAAAAATGTTCAAGTTGATTACATATCCTTTATAATTGAAAAAAAAGCAGATGAAATAAATGAATTTGGGGAAATATAAAGGTTCTATGCATCAGTTGATAAAATAGCTTAGGCTGCCCCTGTTGGGCTGTAAACTAGTCTCTGCTCTTCTCAAAGTGGACAGGCTTTCAGTTCTAAACCTCTGCGGCTCTTTTGGGATTGTCTAATTGAAAGCTGTGGTATTCAACTCTGTGGGGAGCTGTAACTGATAATTGATACTGCTCTTAGCCCAGCTCTATTCCTGATAATGAGAGCCATTTTACTTTGTGTCCTGCTGCGGTAAGCAGTGTAAATACAATTTTTATGCAGCATTGCTTTTCCTGTCAGACTAGGACATTTTAACAACGTGATGAAATCTTTATCTTCATTCATCCAGTCTCGGCTGCCAATAAAAGTGAAGCTAGATAGGGGTATGCTGCAGCCCAGGTGGTTTAACTTTAGTCTCTGTTGCATCAGACTAGCATTAAACACCAACACCTTTTTAGCATCATAAAATTATTAACCAACACGCATGACAAAACATTGGTGGCTGGCTTAAAGCACTGAACGAAAAAAATATGCGACTGTTTTAATAGGCCTAATTAAAGTTTACAAGGCCCCTTTTTTGTTCTTTTAAGCATTTTTCCCCCCAACTTGAGAGTTAGCAAAGAAGATATCACCCAAACCTTTTTAGATATCAACAGTGTTTCACGCCAGGTTGTTACAACAAAGCAGGGAGGGAATCTTTTACAGGCTTTTGTAGACTAATTGATGCTTTACTTCTTTTGGGTTGATTGATGTCTATGCGTTTGCCAGAAACCTTTCTGGTTTGTTGCAATGGTTCAGTCTTATAGTCAGCTCTCAGCCATCTGATTGATTCAGCAGGTAACTGAGTGGCAGTGTGACTTGAATTGGTTCTGTTGAAGGGGAGTGTGTAGGGGGAGCGTGGTAGGCTACAGATGTCTACAGTGCAGCAGCTTAAGTTCTACTGCCCATCTTGTCCACAGCAGTCAAGGGACAATGGCATACTGGGGAGTCTCAGGACTCTTTAGCTGTCTGTGCTCGAAGCACCTGATTGGTGGGGCTCTTTGTTATATTGCTCTTTGAAGATAAGAACCTCAGCAGGAAGTCTTGTAATTGTAACTCGGGTATCTGCATCCGTGTCAAAGAAGAGCCAGACGTTTTGAGGCTAATAATAATACAGAAATAAATAAAGCAGGATTGAGTCTGTTGAGGTGATGTGTAAAACCCCCCTTAAAGTAGTTTATCTTTGGAGTAGGGAAATGGAGAAGCGGGGGGAGGGGTATGGAAGCTTTTGTTTTGGTGATGAAAGTCGCGGTTATATTGCATAGCACCTTCTTTGCACAGTGGCTTCTCTCCAGGGATAAAGTGAACCAGAGTTTTTCTTTTACTTTGGCATTTTTCCCTCCTTTCCAGCACTGCCAGGAGAAACAATTGAAAGTAGCACAGCAAAAGCCAATGATGGATCACCAGAGGGGTGCAGGACACTACATCTCAGCATGTGCCTGTGTCCACTGCTAACTCTGAAACGCACCCCAATACATATGGCAGCCTAGCACCGCAAATAGGAAAAAAAAATGCTCAAACTTTTCAGAAATTGGTTGCATGATGATTAATTAAGCAATTTAAGAAGTTGACCTAAACAATGTCTTTAATAAAATTAAATAAAATGAAACTTTCATGTCAAACCGTGACCATATTACTGTTTTGTAATTTATTGTAGGGACTACCAAGACATTTATTACTGTTAATGGTGCTGTCAATAGATTTAACCTTGCTCTCCCACTACATTGCCCTTTTAACAAACTAAAACCTTTTCCATGAAGAAAGAGCAGGAAGCTGTAGTGGTTCAGTGGTTGGTCTCTGGGAATTAATCTGTCCACTGAATGAAGCCGGACTTGGATGCAGACATTGCTGTGCCATAATAGAGACAAAGAGCCCACATTGGCCCTGTATTGCTTTTCTCTTTAAAAAGGTAGAGTTCCCCATGAGAATTCCAATGAAAGACCGAATGGTACTGGAAGAATTGGACATACCCAAATGCATTACTTATGCAGTAAGTAGGTGAAGTTGTCCTGCTGCATATGGCGTACAGGAACACTTTAGCATTTAATAAAAAATACCTTTCTTAGTGTTAAGAGGTAGAAAGAGATATTTTCTTAGTGTTCTTTTGGAATAAAATCAAATGAAGTGGCAACTTATTTTGCTGATCAACTGTGTGTATCTTAAAACTAATTTATTAGTAGTATTAATATTCTGGGGGGCAAGCTACCTGGTAATTTTCCATTTGCCACAGCAGTGTTTGTGATGAATCATATTTGAGTTACTTTGCATAAACACACTCCCATCCACAGACCCCTACTGTGAAGGCCTTTCATAAGCCAAAAAGAAAAACAAACATGACATGTGGATAGGCTATGAAGGGCCCTATGTTTGATTGGAGGCTGAAGGAGCTTAAGGGAAGCGCTATACCTGATGTTTACTTGTATCAAGCAACAGCCAGACTTGTGTACTGCAGTTGGATTACCGGAATGCTTTTTCTGTCTTCATGTTTAACGACCAAAATTTGTTCAGTTGCTTACTGAAGGTTTCTTCTTGAATGAGAGCCTTCAGCATTTAGTCTACTGTGAGTGATAGTCTAGTGCAACATTTTGATTCAGGAGTAGGATTTAGTATTTTGGCTACTTTTTCCACAACTTTTATAAAAAAATTTACCCATGGACTACGTCTTGAAGTCCGAGGTTTGGATAGCAGGAAGAGAAAAGTCAAGTTAGGACCTCCCCTGATTTGTCATCAAGTAGACCTGGAGACAACTCCATTCCTAAATTTAAATCTGGAATCTGCCCATTCATGGTCACTTGGTGAATGCTTCCGAACACATAATGTAGGCTATGTTCCTTTGTTATTAGCTATTAGCTCAAGTCATCAGCTGCTTATAGATTACATTATACCTATTTGTTAATATGATTCCAATTACAAACATTTTTGGGGGGATTGCAAGGCTGCCCCGTTCAGACTCGTATTACGCTAGTATGGTTATTAAGATTGTATGGTTTGCGCTCATTCTAGCCTTCTTCTATTTTGCTTAACAAAGCTAGGTTCATTTTATTATAATGGTTTGATATGGTGGCCAACTCTGTGGGGGCCTTATTATTTCTTACAGCTTTGTTCAGCATAAAAGTCATGTTTCATACCAGTTTGTTTGAAAACATTTCTTCAGGACACTTAAACTGTGCTACTTGGATTAGAGGGGCTCAGATGTAAAGCTTGAGCAATTGATTTAAGATTTTAGGTAGCTGTTGTCAGTTTGAGCTTCCATCTGCCTTCCAATCTCAGCCTTGTCTGTATCTTTACAGTTTCCTCAGCCAGCAAAAACCTTTCCTCAGCGTCCAGTAGTCCCCAGTTCGTCTGGTCCTCATCCGTGTCGTCAATGAGCAGAGTCAATCCTTGTGGGTTTATTACATCTCTCTCTGGTCCAGTCAGTATCACACCAAACCTTTCTTATGCCTCCTGTGAGGGAGATGGATAACAGTGACCTGTCCCAGATTTCTGGAATGTTCTACCTTTTAGAACTGTACTCTAAAAAGGTATTTTAGATTTGTAGGTTCAGTTCAGTAACAAGGAACATTTTAAGCTTTGCTTTTAATTTTGGTGCTAGCATGTTTTTGGGAGCCATATTAAGCTGCAATGGGTAAAGCTAACTCACAGGCTAGGCAAGAACACAAATCATAACAATTATGTGGGTGTTGAATTTTGACCTACAACACATTTTTTACGGATATTAAGATTCCTGACACAGGGAAGTTCGTTTTATTTAGTTTTTTTTGCTTGCTGAAAACTGAGTATTCAATATAGCACACTGTTTGCCAGTATGCCATGGGATTTATTAAAATGCTTTCCTTCAATACATGTTTTACGCAATACATATGTCCTAACAATTGTGAAATCCCACCAGTCAGTACACTGCCAATGTTTTAAAAGCTTTAAATTAGATTTAAGAGTCCCTTAACATCTGGGTTTCCAAGTTTTGATGATCTGTTGCTGGTTGGAGGGATGGGGGTAATGTTCTAGATTGGACTCACTGTGGGGTTAGAAGATCATTTTTCCCTTTGTGCTATTGTTCTCTGTAGAGGTGGACGCTCTAGGGACAGATGCTGACAACAGCTGCCTTAGTTAACATCATGACTCTGAACACAGCCATTACAGAGGGGAAGGTAATTGGATTCACAAATATGCTGACGGCTTCAGGTTTATGGGGGTGCTTGTGTGTATGGGCAATAATTCCTGGCCTGGTGCCCCGGCTGTCAGAGGTGTTGGGATGCCTAGAATTATTGAAGCTTCGTGATTTTGAATGCTGCTTTTATTTATTTATAAAGTACTGTATGTTCAAGGTTGTACCCATTAGATCAATTTGTAACAAAATTCTTCATGAGGACTCCAACTGTAACTTTCTTAGTGAAGAGGTCAATGCTGTACATGCTGCGTCAATGGCAGAATATTTAGATATTTTCATTTTTAAATCAAACCCACATTTCACTTTTACCCGTAATTTTACATGTCATCCATTTTTGAACTGATTAATTTACAACGCAAAACATATTTAACCCCTACGATCTCTCAATTCTGGCTTAATGTCCGTGGGATTCATGCTTCTAAACATCTTATTTTTGTTATCTTTATTTTTATTGCAGCACAGGCCATATTTCCTCCTTGTTAGAGGAGTATTCCACTGGGTCATAGAAAGGTCACCAGCGAAAAGGTTGCGTGGGTGGGATGAAAGACCAAAGAAAAGCACTGTGCCTTTTCAAAACTCTTTTTTATCTCCCACTTAATGGAGAGTAGCACGCACTTGGTCCTCTGCTTCACGTCCTTTATCTCTGCTGATTCTGACCCAAACAGGAACCAGTGAGGCAAAGACAAATGAGGATTAATTGTTTTCCGCAGGTACAGAGGGCAGCACCAGCGGCCGGCTTATTCGGGGGCCCCAGTGAGCTTCCATATGCTGGGTGAAATCTGTTTCTCTTCTCCTGGCGCGTTAGCTTAAGCCTGTAAGCGTGTTCACTGAACCAGAGCTTCAGTGAGGCAGAACTGCGCTGGTCTCCAGGAACACCATACTGCAGCTAGACACGACCAGCAGAGCCAACAAACAAGCCCCAGACCCTACGGCAAACTTTGAGCCCAATGGATCAATCAAGATACCTTGAGATAAAACATATAATTTGGTCTCAATATTCAGCCTGTTTGGGATCCTCCCCAACTAGTCTGTTGTGTGAAGCTTTAAACTGTCTGGGTTGTAAGAGATACTTTAATATCCCTAGTAACTGTAGTCTAAGACCTTAGACTTTAGAATTGAATGGTCTACTAATCAACAGGGCATTTGGCCGATTTAAATAATTTATATTTTAAAGAATGTTAGGAATTGTTTTGAAATTGTTGCACACTGTGCAATAGAGTGCCACATAAAGCATATTCTAGTTTAAAATGATGTTGTGTGTTCCAAGCCATATCAGATGATTCAAGTGGTTCAGATTAATGTGGTTTCGCTGTGTGTTGTGAGCATTGCCGTGCACAGAATATACAAAACAGTGAATACCAGACAATACTGACTGTGAGTTAGTAGCCTGTGTTGCTTCTTATAAAGCAGCTTTTAAGCTATGGTTTTTGGTAGACTGGATATGGCCAACAGCTGACTGATAAATCCTTTTACTGAAGGTCACTGAAATGTTTGCCTGTTAATGCACAGATTCATCAAAAAGGAGGACAGCTAAGGACAGCAGAATAGTCTCATGACTGATGAAAGGATGGTAGTGAGGCTGAGATGTGAGTTATGACTGACAGTCATTTTTGGAGACCATCTGATTGGACATATCTACGTCTTTGACTAGTTTTTAAAAGTAAGGTTTAGAACCACAACTCGATTAAGACTCCATCACACACTTTGTATTACTGTGGACTGTAGGGGATGGGATTTAATCGCTTTACCTTAAGTGAACCTTTATGATGTAATGTTTGTTTTATTGAGCATTTTGCTGTGGTTAAAAATGATCGTATTCTCTCAGCAGGTCAAAGAAATTTCAGAAGAGGTAATTCTGAAAAGTTATGTTATTCTGACGCAACGATTGTTAAGGAAGACTCTGAAGATGTCTAATGTTTACTCAAAGCAAGCCCTAAAGATCCAAACAAGTATGGGGTTTCAGCACAGCAGATCAAGGTAGTAAATAAAGATGTTTTGTCCTACTCAGCATGGTCTGCTTGGCAGCCGGAGATCTTGTGGAGTGTTGTTACATTGGTCAACGGGGTAGTTTAGATGAGAAAGGCAAAATGCACTTTAAAAAAGTATGAAATGCCATGGTGAAATTATAGATTTTTTGGGGGTCATATTCTGTTCACAATTAGACACCACCTCCATATTCAGCTTCTCGCACAGGAAGAGGAAATAGTCTCAGTTCTCACTGGGACACTTTAGACCAGCGCTCATCTCCACAGCCCATTTGAAGCCTTTTAGTCTCGTATTACTGCCATTCTCTTGGAATGAAGCCCTATGTCCCCATCTCCCCGAGGTGCCCCCATATGCATACAGCACTTTACAGTTCAATTAACGCAGCAAACCACTGTTTCAAACTATACACAGTTACACACCCTACTCTTGTGAGCTTGCAGATGACCTTCGTGTGTGTGTGTGTGTGTGTGTGTGTGTGTGTGTGTGTGTGTGTGTCAATGGGTTCACTTAGTTGTACCATATTTCTGTGTCCTAACTCTGTCAGCTGTATTTGTATGCCTACAGCTGAGGTTGTGATTGCCCAACATATATCACTAAAGCTTTGAAGGATCATGGCTTCATGGCAAGAGAGCATCAGACCCCTGAAGAACCGCAATGACCTCCTTTTGGGTGTTTGGGGGGGGGGGGGGCAGTTCCTGCTGTAACCTGAACTTCTTCCCTGTGTATCTGTTCACAGTTTGATGGCCATCAGCCTTTTACTCCCTCCCTCCCTCCTCTCTCTTTGGTTGCACAGTACCCTGGCTTTGCCATGGCTCAGCTCCCAGTTGATCTCACTAGCCGTCATGGAGATTGATGGATAAATGGGAGGAGGGGACAGGATAAATGAGTTGAGCACCAGTGCTATCCTGTACCATGTGTTGTCTATTTCAGCTGCTGCGGTAATTAAAGAGGGGAGGTCCAGTCAGTGAAGTCTGGCTCTGTTGTCTTCTTTTCCTCTAATCTTCCAGTAAGACCAGATAATTAATGGCTCGGTGGCAGGGGAGCCCACGGTCGTCGTGTTAATGGAGCACTCTCAGCTTGTTTACCCAACTTCCCCTTGTCCCCTTCCCCTTGTTAGGACCACAGCCAGGCACGACATTGCCATGGCGATCCGAGACCAAATGTATTGTAATGATAAGGAAATTTGAGCAATAAAGACAGTGCAGGGGAGGATCAACACCTTGCCAGTGTAATGAGGAAACCGGTCTGTGATGCACATCGATGGTGGCTCTGAACAGTGTAGTAGGACGGTCAAGTAAAACATCTCTGGAATGATTAGCTGCTCCCCTCATTTAACAATTTCTTCTTCTTATTTGTGCAGCCTAAAACATAGATAAGAGAATGCGTGGTTGTTTTGGTGCTTAAAGGACGACATTCAAATTCCTCAAAACATCCATCATTTAACATGGGATGACAGCTCATCTATGTGTTGCTGATGTGAAGTATTTACTGAACCCCTTACTCTGGAAAGGGAGACAACGCTCCACCCTGTTCTGTTGTGTATTCCACGCCATGCATCTGTTAGCATATATGCTCATGCATTTTGTATTCTGTCAATTTGTTACACCCTCTATTAAATTCCAGTCTATTGACAAGTGGTGTGGCTGAATGGGAACGGCCTGAACATTGATTTTAGCCGGCCGGCATGTAGCCTGCAGGTAAACAGGCCAGTGTGGAGATGAGAGAGAGAGACTCAGGCAGCT
>JAVQIZ010110896.1:0-10000 GCA_036023535.2 Galaxias brevipinnis
GGGGGAGACTTCTCTCAGGAGAACACAGTGTGCAGCCAGCTCGTCACTCACACACACACACACACACACCCACACACACACACACACACACACACAGGCAGACCATATGTATTCTCTGAGCCGTTAGATCACAGGGAGCCAGACACGCCGCTCCCGTCAAGGCACCAGGGAGAAAACAGAGGGGAGGAAGAGGAGGGTGAGAACGAGGCAGAGAGTGAGGCAACTGAGCTGAAATGATCATGGCGTCTGAAGTGGGGAGGTACCTCTCAGGAGGACAACTTTTTTAGCACGGCCTTGGAACGCACGCACGCACACACACACACACACACACACACACACACACACACACACACAGACACACACACACACGCGCGCACACACACAGCGTCACAATGTTCACTTTGTCGCTGTCTGAATCTGTGTGAATAACAGGCTGATTAGAAGCTTTTTAAATCATGATGTGTGTGTTTGTTGCACACACTTTGTTAAGAAACAAAATTCATTTGCATGAATGCTTTTGCAACGCACTGACAAAGAATCTAATTTGCATAAACACTGAATTAATTTACAGTCATGTAGATCAGTGTGAATTCTATTACTAGGATTCATTTATTTACAGTCATCATCATCATCATCATCATCACATGTAGGTCAGTGTGAATGTAGATCAGTGTGAATTCTATTACCAGGATTAATTTGTTATTTACAGTCAACATCCTCATCATCATCATCATCATAGAAGAAGGGAATGGTGTAGGGAATGGGGGACTTTACACCAACAGACACACACACACACATACACACACACACACACACACACACATTCACGCTCGTAGCACACTCAATAAAATAAAAAATAATGGTAGGGACCTCGTTTGTAAACATCTTAAGAAGTTAATTATGCGCCGCGTTTCAATTTGCCGGTCAAATCCTGCCGGATTAGCTCCCCCGTCGTCGACGGCGACTCTGTTTGATTCCAAAACGCACGGAGCCGATAATGACCGGCAGTCCCATGTGCTCCATGCCGGATAGAAAAGGCCTGCCTGGGATTCCATCTACATCTAGGGGGGAGGGGGGGCTGGGGCGGGGGTGTGTGGAAGGCTCGCCAACGCCGTACAGGAAGAAGTCATCATGCTCCCTCTCTGGATTCCTGCCTAAGCATTCTTCTTCGCTGGTTACGGGTAGCTCTTTCTCTCGGAATGACTTTCATTTCGAAGTGTCTATGCGTTAGAAGGCCCAGCGTTTCCATTTGCTCCGTTGTTATTGTTTAATTTTGTTTTCCAGATTATGTCTGGGGCGGTTGGGGACGACTTGGCATGTGTTCAGAGAGGAGTTTGAAAAATCATTTTTTGAGTGTTTGGAGGATGAAGTTTGGGGCTTTACGACCGTGAAAAAAGCTGTGTTGTGTTGAAAGGAGGCGTATTCCCGGCTATTAAATTCTCAATTAGGCTAAGAGCACCCTGCCGACAACCTACATCCAGACATTGGTATAGGTCAGCTTATATTAAGCTAGCTGTTTTTGCCTGCAGGCTGTGCAAGTAACACACAGACACCGATAGCATATTAAAATGAACTCCGACTCCTCATCTTTGGTGATTTTCATTTTATTTTTTTATTTTTATTTTTTTGGTCTGTTCTTATTTTTGTTCTTTATTTTTGTGTATTACTCTGGGTGAGGCTCTCATTTTCTCGGCAGCCCTTTCATTCTGCTCTGGCAGCTCACTGTGTTACAGTGATTAGTCTGGGTGTAACAATCCTAGCTGTAGAACTCACGGGGAAAGAAACGTCAAACCTTGGGGGATGCTAGACGCTGGAATTGAACCATTAACCAAAAAACAGATGCACAGTGCTGTTGTCAGAATAAAGTTGAGTCGTTTCACTATGTTTGAGAACTAAACATTTAAGATTGGGGCTACAAAACATTTATTTTTGTTCTTTACTATTGTTTTTTTATTGGATTAACTATACTTCTAAATTAGGTGTGTGTGTGTGTGTGTGTGTGGATGTGTGTGGGTGTGTGCGCGCGCGCTCGTGCCGTTGTCGAGGTCCTGTCGCCGGCCGTCTGTCCGTGACTGTGCGTATTGGTATTCAGCGTTGAGCCGGCCAGCCTCTAGGGCTGCTTTGAGTCTGGCGTGGTGACAGGAATCAGATGGGGGGTGATATCCTCCCTCAGTAGGGCTCCACACACACACACACACACATCCCCGTGGACATCAGCAATCTGTCAGGCCTTTAAACACACACACACACACACACACACACACACACACACACACACACACACACACACTAACACCCCAGATGCACGTAATTGAATTTGCTCCCATTCATGCATTCACACTAACATAGCTGGTATACACACACATGGTCGCAGGCTCAGAGGATTTCCACGGTCTCTGACTCCTTCAGCCAGCTCGGTAGTTAACCCTGAACATGTGGAGGGACCGGGGCTCACTGCCCTGTGGTTTGGCACGCGCCACGTCATGCCTGATTAGCACTCTGTCTGTGGTGCTGGTGGTGGAGGAGGGTGGGCACAGCTACCACTATACACACGTGCACACAGACCCAAACCTGTATAAATACACACACACACGCCTACAGATTCTAGGTCCATCCATCCATCCAACTCACACATTCACACACACTCTCTGTCTTTCTGAAGGGGTTCAGATTAAAGCAGTGCTGAACGGAACGAATGCTTCACCGTTGCACTTTGAACTCAGGTTCCCTCTCCTCACGCGGACGCACGGCAGGCTGAGGAACATCCGGGCGGTGTTGGTTCAGGACCGAGTAGGAGGTCCGTCTCTAGCTCCCTCCCCGGTAGGAAAGAGGCTAGTTGGCTGACTTTAAGGAGGAGGAGGAGGAGGAAGTGGGGAGGATAGAGGAGGCTGTGATGTGCCCTAAATGCTGAGCTCGTCGTGGAGGGTGTCTTGTTGGCTAGCACAGTGTTGACAGTTTGTCATACATATTGATAGAGTGACACGGGGGAGTGGGGGGGCACCCACCTCTCCTCCCCTCCTCCTTTTCCCATCAGGCCTCAGTGACTCAACTCCCTGGTAGAAACGACACAGTCACTCTGAACCTCTGCCAATGACTCACACCCACTCGCCCCGAAAAACCGCAGACAGGGGCGACGATAGGCTGATTTGTATTCCGCCCGTTCAAATCCTCCACTCTCTTTCTCTCTCTCTCTCCCTCTCTCTTTCGCTCTCTCTCTCCCTCTCTTTGACACGACGGCACGGCGCTCCATGCTCTAACTCTAATTTGGGAGCTAATTTAAATTCCTCTCCCCCTATCAAGCATCAAAGGAGGCTCTGCTCTCTGCTAACCCCTTGGCAAGGCTGTTATCCAAACTTTTGGGGCGCGCACTTAGTGGTGACGCGTCCCCACATAAAGCGGCGCGGGCGTCCACCTCAGAGGAAGAACTGGTCAGCGACGAGGCCCCGGCAAAGCGAAGCCGACGACGCCGCTAATTCCCTCTGACACTCGCGTAATGAGAAGCGAATCGGCAATATTAGGACGGGATGAAGAATCGGGTCGGGAGACACACTTGACAGTAATTGCCTGGCGACTGGGCTGCCACGAAAGACGATTAATCTCGACGGGGCGGATTGGAGACGAACGAGCAGTCAGTCACCAGCAGATTGAGATGCTTTAGTGGAGAGATAGATCGCCTGCCCCCCCCCCGCCCCCCCCCGCAGCCTGATGGCGTTCTTTGTCAGTCGTGTCATTAGTACCTTATGAGGCTGTCAGCGCTGACGGGAGTAGTCCTAGAGGATCGTTTTGTTGGTTTGGTTTCCTTCCGAGTAGTTTAAAACAATCCAAACTTCACTTTTGCTCCAGCGCTGCCCTCCCTCATCTGAGATCCTCGGAGGATTGACAGCTGTTGTTTTACCCTCCCACGGATTCCACCGGCGTGGGATCTCTGTGCTTGTTCTGGCTGACCCAGCGGCTTTCCCTCGGGGATCCGTGATGGATACGGCAGAGGAGTGAGGTCGACCCAGGAGGAGTAATCCCCCCCCCCAGGTGTGTGACCCCTGGCTGGGGCCGTCGGACGCTGATAGATGGGCCTTCCCGCTCTGGCCGTGGAGGATTTACCCATGGCCAGCGCCTCAAAGATCGGACTGTTCACGACAAATGATCCGACGCCGGGACAGGGAGAGCCGACCCAGTAATAACACGGAGGATTCGTCCGGGTGGGCTGGCCTGAATCAGCACTTCAAAATCCAAAAAAAGAAGAAGAAGATGGAACCTCCTGCCAGGCCTGAGTCAAAGGGGAGGCACAGCGTTTACATGCCCGGGCCCCGATTCCTATTCCATGGCGGTTATAGACTTCAGTCTAGATGAACAAGTAACTCCACCCATTTTGAAGCCAAAGGCATCTGTAACACAGTGGCTGGCTCCCCTGTGTGAGAGATCCTCACATACACCCGCACTGAGAAGTGCCAAAACAAAATGGAGCCAAAAAAAATAGATAAAAAGTATGATCTGCAAGTTATACCGCAGGTATGCGCTATGAAAGTGGAATCAGTGCCCATGGCAACGCGACGGTAAATTGAATGTCAGAGTGAGAGCCAACACAATCTACATAGATAAGACTTTAGGGGGACAGCGTACGGGAGCATTCCCACCGGATCCGAGCCTCCGCTTCACACCGGAGCGTTTGGAAAACGTGTTCATCCATTTTAAGTTTACGCCCCGGCGAAGTTGCGCCGCGGTCTCAAACTGTCTCCCTGAAGGGTTTGGCAAAACATGATTAGTGGATATCCCACATGAATATCATGCAAGGAGACGGAAACTCATTATACTTCAATACGTCTTAACAGAACATCATTTCCCCTCCTCCTCTTCCTCCTCCTCCTCCTCCTCCCCCCAGTGTCTTTTCCCCCTCAATCTGGCCTCATTAGGAGTCATTTTCAAGGCAACAGAAAGAGATGTCCCCCATTCCTCAGCCTTTGATCTCTGTGAGAAAATACAATCAGTTGTGCAGCTCTTAGATAGTCACTCTGTTTTCTTTGTTGGAGCTTTACTGAATACATATCACTCCCTTATCCTCCCTGTTACAGACATGTATTATTAGGTTGTTTTCATTGAGAATCTCCAAAAGCTTAATATCAAATCATTAGGTGTAGTAAGAAAAGCTTCCCCTGGCTGAGCTGATGCCTAGACACAGAACAATGCCAAAGTAGTATCTATTGAAAGAGCTCTTGGAAGGCCTAGTTCTTCTAGTGTTATTTTTTCTCTTATCCCCAGAAAATGAAAGTCATGTTGAACCTTGTGGTCTGCACTGTTAAGACGATATTTTTTTGCTCTATGGCTAGGTATCAAAACTGGATAGAGTTCATATAACATGGCGATAATGGGTATATTTATGAGTCATGGCTTTTATTAAATATTATGGTTTGGCTTTATCATGTTTTTAGGGTAAGGGATGTCTGTTATTAAAATCCGTTTGGGTAGATTATCGCTGTAAACTGTTACTTTGCACTAGTTGTTTTCCTCCTAAAACACATGGTAAATTAGCATCAAGCACAGACCATCACTCTCATTTATATTTACATCCTCAGAACCTGCTTTCAAGAAACCAAAGTCAAGACGAATGTGTCAGACGAAATGCCATTTATTTCCGCGCGGGTCTGTTTAGAAAAGGACTCCATTTACAAGACAGCAGCATCTTCCCCGACAAAGTTGGAGGTCTACCAAGGGGCATTAGTGACTGGCGTCTGGCTCGCCGACTTCCTTACTAAACGGCAGTGACAGCCAGACAGTAGGGACAAGCATCCCGGGTCTGATGGGCTGTTCTCAGAAGAACAGACTGTTAGTTCATGGTTGGTGGCATGGGGCATCACTTTCTGAGAGCTCAAAATGTCTGACGCAGTGGAAGTGACTGAGAAGGTGGTTGCACTGAATGGCAATGTGTTTATTGTAACAACATTATAATGATTGGACTAGCTAATGTGTTGTTATATTGTTTATATCAGATGTTTGGATTTAGTTTGATCAAGATTGTTTGCATTTTAGACTGGCTGGGCTCCTGCTACAGCTGTCTCAAATAGCTTTGTTGAATTGAATACTATTATATATTCCCTTGCTTCTTGGTCATTTTACATAATTGCTTTAATCATTGTGACATTAGCATATTATATTTTGGGAGTATCACATAGTGCTGATGATATGAAAATCCTACCAGGGAAAAAGATGAAGTTTCATGTTGCAGGGAAAATGCTGATGTCAGCAATAATTATCTTTTAGCGGTGTTATAGTTAGATGAATTAATGTCGTTGACCTAAGGAGTTACTGTTACTGTGTTAGACCTGTGTTAGACCTAAGGAGTTTCTGGTACTATGTTAGACCTGTGTTAGACCTAAGGAGACAGCTGCTCTGTACCCATTAACAGGTTTCCTTCTGACAGTTAAGTGTGAAGAAAAAGTGTCGGAAAAGTTATTTTAAGTTCCGTGCAGAACTGTACTTACAACGTAAAGCTGCTAGAATCCATGTGTAAGCCTTTCAATTGAATACGCTCTGTAAGTCATTCTATTTTACGTTAGTATAGTATATAAATGATATATTCTATCATGGTTCGTACTTAGTTGTCTTGTCAGGAGATTGAGGCTTGTCAGTACTGCATCAACAACAAACCAATGCTTAGCTGTTGTTCCTTTGTTTTTTATTGAATCTTTAGTTTATTCGACTTGGATGCACACGCTTTGTTCTGATAGCGGCGGGAAATCTCGTTCCCGTCACAATGGAGCGAATAGTAAGCTGCCTAATCCCGAAAACATTGGCTCATAGTAATGCAGCATTGGACTAACCTATTATTTTCTCTTTTTAATTCCCCAGACATCTACTTTCTTTACTAAACACTGTTTTCCTTTTAAACATATTTTCGTTTCTCTTTCCGATCACTGTCAAACAGTATTTCGGTCGTAGATGAGCACTTTGCATAGTACCATGATCATCACCGTGTTAAGTGTCGACAAGAGGATTATCATTATATTTAATATGTAGTAAAAATGCCATGCAGCTTTAACTGTTGTAGTTTAGCAACAAGGAGTAAAAATTACTTTTCAGAAGTGATATTAGACAACGATGTGATCATCGATCATTTTAAACGGTCTGTTCAGACTACCTCAGCCATTCTCCCTGAGAGTTGTGTAATGGAAAAAAGTGACATACTGTGTCTCTGTAAGACTAACTTTCTAATGTATGGAAATCAATGTATTTGAAAAGGTCTGCTCATTGTCTGTTTTGTTGGCAATAGCCGAGCCCGATGCACAGAAATAATAGAATACAATGTGATGCAGAGGATGTCTCTGAAATGAAATGAAAAGAAAAGTTACTCTATGTAAACGACCTAGACCCACGTGTCTGAACAGTGACTGTGATGTTATTTATGTGGATGAGTCTTATCTCCACAAAGGAATTCTTGAAAGGGCAATTTTGCAGACGTTTGTCTTATGTTTTGAATTGTCTTAGATCGCAATCTAGTCAGTTGTCCTTTTGAATGAGTGCCATTTAAGAGTGAATGGTGAACAATATCTCATCAGCCTGATTATGATTAGCAGCCGAATGGCGAAACAATATGAAATCGGTTTCTTTGACTTTTAATTTGTAAATTCGTGAATTCAAGTCATCAGCAATCAGTCTTCAAAGATGAACAAATACATGTGATGGTCTTTTATTTGTATTTCCTCTTTTTTTTTCTGCTCGTTTTGAAACGTGAGAGCTCTTGACATAAAAGCTGTGTGAGCTAAGAGCCATCACACAGCTTGAATCATAATCACTGCAGGTTCTGGGCCACATTTCTTTAGGGATGTTTAATCTCTCATTTATGTATACAAAGAAAGCCTGTTAATCCATACTAATCCCATTATTGTTACTTTTTTCATTTGTTTAGATAATCCAGGGGAAAATGTTGATCTGAATATGTGTTTCCAGCTCCCTGAGTGCATTTGCTATGCACGCAGGTTTTACTTCGTGGCATAATTTCATTTCATGTGTGCTTGCGTTTGAGCCCTACGGTGAGTTGAAATATTCAGCAACAGCAGAAGGGAATGCTAAAATTGTAGCATCTTATTGCGTTTGCCTTTTGGTTGACGTATTCTAATGATGTTTCGATCTTATGAAACGTAGTGTAGGTGTAGCTCTCCTGATGTAACACTACAGTGTGTAAGGGTTAACACAGGCCTGCTTTCACATCGGATTAACACTGACACCACAGCTTCTACCGTCCTCCTCTCCTCCCATGCACTAACATACATGTTTTCATGTTCTTATTAAAATTAAAAAAAGTGATTATGAATACAATTATACTGGAGGCCTCTTATTAGATGTCAGCCAAGAATTTGTTCACCAATATTTTGCATATGTTCCTTGAACTGAATGCATTCAGTAAAGCATAGTAAGAATCTGAATCTGAATATTTCACTTAACTAAATGGAGAAAAATATATGTTTGCTCTTTGGGTTTTCTGGATAATTACTTTCCTCCTTGCCCACTGTAAGGTAATTGTGTGTGCTAGCTAAGCATAGTTGATGAAGTGTGATGGCTCACTCAGAATGATAAAAATAGACACAGCCTTTTCTTTGGTATCAGGCTTTTGTCCTAGATTATATGAACAGGTTTTTGATCTTGGATCGTTCAAAGGATACTGACGAGTTGTTGCCTTTTTTTTTTTAAATGGAGGCCTAGTGGCACCAATCAGTCTAATGCAGTTTCTAAATATCAGTAGTTTGCAAAAGAAAGCAATAGCGTTTCGAAAAATAAACAACAGTATTCACCGTGTATCTGCTGCGTTCACGCCACCCTTTCCTTTAGGATTCTGTTGCTGTCTGGTTCTAAGTGAATATCTTTTTTTTAATAGCACCCTTTTATCAAAGGTCACATTTTGACTTGGCATGAATTGCATGCTAATGGTTCTTGTAAATGAACTACTTGGACATGTTTTTTTTTTTTTATGTTTGTATTTTGGGAAAGGACTAGTACTTTAGACTGTTGATGTTTTAGTGGGGTTACTCCTTCGCAGAGGTTGTTTACTGGAAAAGTAATGTAGGGGAGGGCCGCAGATTCAATAATGTTGGCATGGTATCGGAGCGAGTCAGAGTGGTGTAGGTCAAGATAATTTACACTATCTTTTGGCTGCACTCTTTTACCCCTTTTTTAGTTTTTTGCAAAGTTGATTATTTTTCATCAATGTGTCACTTTGGGTCATGCTGTGTTTAGATTACTCTGTGTATTGGGCTGACCTAGTGTGTACACTGTTAGAAGGATTTTAGTGTTACCATGACAAGCCTTTGTGATAGTCCTCACAACGTGTTTCCCACCGTACATCTCAATAGGATTAAGAGTTCCAACGTAATGATATTATCTCATAGTAATTATCTCATATATGCAATAGTTCAGAAGGTCCTTCACATTGTGAATTGGTCGTTGTTAGTTAGACGGAGAACTCCTTATTGATAAATAACCAGTCTCTTGTAGGAATGAAATGGCCTATTAGGTTTAATTACTGGCAATTACATGCGTATGCATAATTTAGCATGCCTTCGTGGCGAAGTAGCCGGGGTGTAATTTGAACAGTGCTTTAAACGTACCACTCTAGTCCGTGACTGCCGACAGAGAAGTACAGTTCTAGGTTTAATTATCAAAAAAAAACGTTGGATTATGGACACTACTAGCAGTGTTTCCCACCACAGCAAGCCACAGTGTGTGATGGGGGGATGATATTGGGGCTGTTTTAATAGCCCCCATTTGGTGATTACCAGTGTGATTGCTATTGATCTTCAGCGGGTGTTGCAGCGGATTTTGCCGGCACGGTGAAGCCCGCGGTTTGACACGCGGTGTGATCCATGGTTTAGGCGGACACTGACTTTTTTCTCGAAAGCTTTAATAAGATTTGCTTCAGCATGGAATTTCAATTGCTTTCTTTTAGGATTACGGTGGCTGATGAATGGTTTTGACCCCCGAGAGGTGACATTTTGTTTGCGTCCATGTTTATTGG
>JAVQIZ010110910.1:0-20701 GCA_036023535.2 Galaxias brevipinnis
TCTCTCTCTCTCTCTCTCTCTCTCCCTCCCTCTCAATCCCTCTCTCCCTCTCTCCGTCTGTTGGTTCCTCTTTAACAGCCTCTTTGACTTCAGCCCTGGAGGCAGACAACAGGTGGGGGACGTTCAGACGACCACTCATCATCAAAAGAGCCAATCACGTTATGGAGTATGGAGCAGAAATATAGCGACGACGGCGGCACAGGAGTGGCAACGGCCCCGGCCCGCAGTGACGTCAAACGAAGACGCCGGCGGGCGCGGAGAAGGAGTCATCCTCTCCGCGGCTTCCTCGCTCTCAGAAGGCAGCTGCACCCCCCCACCCTCCCCCACCCCACCCCCACCCGAAGAGGTTGGCTGAGCGATCCAGGTGCGCACCCTTAAAACAGTTACTCATCCCCGGCTTTGGATTTCAGCCACAATAGCCGGCTCTCTGGCGGCGCCGCTCCTCTCCCGCGCCCCGTGCCGGGGGGACGTAACTAATGCTTTCTTCGGAGCGCGGTGATTTGTCTAATCGGCGGCGGCGCCCTCTGGGATGTGAGTAAGACTTCCTCCCGTCGGCTCACTCACAGCTGCTTTCCACCTGGTTGGCCAGTCGCCACGCCGACACTGCAGCTCCCCTGCTGCGCCGTCTCCCTCTCTGTTTTCCTTCTTAATCTCTCTCGCTTGATAACGTCTATTACGGGCGTACACACTCGCACACTGCCAATCACGTTCTCACAAGCGGAGTCGCACAGGTAAGGGTCGGAACGCGATGCACCTGTCGAAGAGGGAAAAAATCAACAAAGAGCGGGAGAGAAAAGAAACGAGATCTTGGTTTTAGAGTCGCTTAGCGTATCCTTTGATCTGCTTCCTGTTTCAACGTGTCCTCTTTGGAAACAGAATATATTACATTCCCAGGTACATAACTAACCGTAAAAAAGGATCTCTGCTAATATCATCCATATATAGTTCCACTTCTTGATTTTGGTGTGTGTGTGTGTGTGTGTGTGTGTGTTTGTTTTCTCTAGGCAACGTAGCCTACCATAAAATATCTGTGCTCCTTAGTGTCTATGGAAATGGCTTTGTTGTTGTATTTCTCTCAGTCATTGGAAACACATATACTCTCTATTGCTCGTTCCAACACGTGACATTTCCGTTGGTACAGCGTCCATCCATTTCCAGCCCGAGTTGTTCTGTATGGTTTTGAATGGCAAACTGCAGAGAAACCCATTGTGGAGGGAGGTGGAGCTGAGGGGGAAGGCAAAATGACAAGCCCTCAGGTGTCTGAATCTCAGCCAGGCTCTGAACAACAAGGAGGTGCTGATAACGGCAGACATCATATTGACACATCCGGCTCCCTGTTTCATTTCAGGCTTCATTTAGTTGGCTCTTGTGCACATACAGCAACGGAAAATGTCCCTTCGTCCTCGCAGCCAAGGATGGTGCTTCAACGTCGACGACAGTAAGAAAGCCACTTGTGATTGTGTGTGTGTGTGTGTGTTTTGGAGGGGAAAAAAGACAGTTGGCGTCGTCAT
Organism: Galaxias brevipinnis; assembly: GCA_036023535.2. Taxonomy (NCBI): domain Eukaryota; kingdom Metazoa; phylum Chordata; class Actinopteri; order Galaxiiformes; family Galaxiidae; genus Galaxias; species Galaxias brevipinnis. The sequence goes on from JAVQIZ010110910.1 coordinate 1,512, forward strand.
TTGTGTAGACAAAGAGACAATCTGTGTATCTGTACAAGCAGGGAGCAATTGTGTGTGTGTGTGTGTGTGTGTGAAGTGTGCAAACATGTCATTGTAAGTGACCTGCAACATGCCCAGAGGGAATCTTATCAGCCAAAACAACACTCCTCTAAGGACATGCTCACATGTCTCAGCACCTGTGTGAAATCGTTTCAACATCTCTCATTAAACAAGACCCCCATTTACAGGATTACCTGGACACGAGGCGGTACGCCTGCATATTGCTTTGCCACTGCATCTCTTGATAGCACACAAACAAGGGTTACTCCTCGGTACAGTTAAATACTTTATGCATTCTTTACCTTGTTTTAATCTATTCAATATGGTCGTTGTGTTCTGAAGACACTGTGTGGTAGTCTGCACTTGGACCAAAAGCTTTTGTTCCCTTTCGACAATCCGTTCAGCGAAATTATTTCAGCATACTTGCTGTAATAATGTTAGTGTATCCAAAATCCATTGAAATCGAATGATAGTTCACATTTTTATCATGAACAAAACACTAGAAAAATGGAATTGAAAAGGGATGGGTAAAATCAAAGTTGGCTATTAGGGTTGTGAAAGGAACCTCCGACAACACAAAACATAGACTGAACATATCCCTGGACTTTGAACCTCACATTCTACAGTTGAGCAATTGGCCAATGGGGCTTGACCACCTCAATTCAAAATGACTGCAGGAATGTCAACACTCCATCCATCAAAAGTTTTCCGATGATCCTTTCATTGCTGAGGGAGTTGTACATAGCTAGGCGTTCATTTCATTCATCATCTTTTGTGTATTTTTGCTGTTTTGATTAATTATTTCTTCCCTTTATCTCTAAAGAAAAAGGCATAACGTTTGCTTTGTATTTATTGAAGAAAGGCAGATTTATTTTTCACTCGTGAAAATCGGTGATTATGAGAATTCTGATTTTGAAAGCTCTGGAAATTGAGGCTTTGGAAAAGCCTTCCAGTTTTATTGATATTTTGAAACTGAAAAGAAAAATAATCTTTAAGAATCTCTTTAATGTTAGAGCATTTGTCCTTTCATACTTTTTTACTGTTTAGCTGCTGGCAGTTATATAAAACATGTTATGTCTGTCTTTAAACATCTTAAAACATCAAGGATAGGCCCTCACATGTGTCTAGTTCTTTGGAATAGTCTGGTAAGTTGACATCGATTTTTTTCTGTTTGTGTGAGTCTTTGTGTGAGCCTGTGTTAGCATTCCAGGTTCCTGGTCAGTGATTTAAGTGCCTGAAGCAAAGTCAACCAGGCTTCCAGTAAGGAACCCCAGCATGGCCACAGTTAAAGCAATGCCCACCATGCACCCCCTGCACTCCCACTGAACCACGCTACGTGATTGCTCATTCCTCAAACACACACACACACACACACACATACACACACACACACACACACACTTCTGCTTCTAGGCACATGGGATTCTCTGACCTATTGCCAACTTACCCCACCTCCTCATGTCTTGACTGGATTGAGAAGATGGAAAGTCACTTGCTCCCCTTGGCAGAACACACACACTAAACAACACACACACACAAGCACATCTGTTTGTATTTCAATGGGATTTTCTTATGCTTTTTTATCATTTCCAGTACAGCACACTGAAATGCTTCTGTGTGCTGGAGTATATCCATAGTTTGTGTCTCCTAACTACAAAGCCTACAAAGTCAAACTCTAAAGTCACCCTAAAGTATAGCTCTTGTATTGTGTAAGTTATCTTTTTCCAGTTTGGTCCTATATTTGCATATGAAAATACAATATTGATAGTATTAACTATCCAGGGAGGTTTCCATGTGGGTGTATTTCTCAATTATACAACATTAGCACATAAGGGAATCAGTTTTGCTCTTCCCTTATTTCCATCGCCTTTACATTGAGAATGACCTGATTTGCCGTCTAGAAATAATCGCAGTGTTCCCAGAAATCAAAGAAACGAAGCCTGAGCACCCCGAGAAATGACGAGAGGTCTAATTTCATCTCCGTATCTTGTATTCCCAAGGATGCAGAAGTGGGTGATAATGTACTGTTCATCCCAGACAGGCTCTTTATAGGCAAGCAGGGAGCCTTGCGATGGCAGGCCCGTTTTCAGGGTTGACGTGAGTAGTACACAGGCAGCCTGGGGGTGGGGAGGGCTACTCTGGTGGAAGGGCCACTCGTTCTGAAGGGCTGCCTACCACTGTTGCATCGTGGTGGTCCTGACATTACATGTCGGGGGAGGGAAGGGGAGGGGGTACACCGCTTAGGCATGGGCAGATGACTCGAGATCAGTAGTGGACGGCCATGTGTGTGTGTGTGTGTGTGTGTGTGTGTACGTATGCCCATACCATAGAGAGTAACACACAAAGACATGCAGTCATGAAAACACACGTGTACTCAAGTTGAATACAAAGCACAGTCACAGTGATACAATGTATCAACCAATATGTACAGTGCACACACACACACACACACACACACACACACACACGAGACCCGGTTTGACGTTAATACCCAGGTTTTCAGTTTGGGCACACACAGTCCTATGGGCACCGTCAATATTGTGACATTTTGACAAACAGCCTGCCAGAGTCGGTCAGCCCAAAGAGAGAAACACGAGTGGAGACGGACTAGCCAGAAAACACTGCTCTGCTCCAGGAAAGAAATCCACTGTGAAACTAGAGTGCGTCAAGAACAATCAGGTTTTTTTTTTTAACAGAACGCTAGATAGTCCAGAAATCTGCAGACTGTTACGTCAGCTCATATGAGCGATCAAGTCTTTCATAAAGAGGATATTGTTTTATAGTGTACAGTTTATAAAAAGTGACACAGCCCATGGATTCCTCTATGGAATCTTTCTTTTTTGGAATTTATCTCGAGTCCCCATGCCTTGAGAACCTAAAATAATAATTTTATCAGGAACTGATATGCACATCATTGAAATAGATGCCAGAATTATTCCATGCTCAACCATAAAGTTGAATCATATATTAAAAACGCATTGATGTAAGAGGCTTAAGTCAAGATTGTGGTTATATAAAATGTGGTAAACACTCAGTGTGTGTGATTCCCGCTGAGTAAAGATGTTTGAGCTTGTTTGTTATGGTTGAAGTGTATCACTCACTAATTCTCTGGCACGCTGCAGCAGATGAATAAAATATGAGGGGACAGGGTGTGTGTGTGTGTGTGTGTGTATGTGTGTGTGTGTGTGTGTTGGGGGGGGGGGGGCAAAAAGTGGAAGCAATAAGAAAAAATTCAGATAATAGGAGAGATGGAGGAAAAGAGGCATGGAGTGGAAAGAGAGAGAGAGCGAGTGAAAGACAACAAAGATAGAGGGACACAAGAGAGAGAGAAAAGGATAGAAAGAGTGCAAGCGAGAGTGAACGGAAAAGAGAGGAAGACTCATCTCTCGCCTAGCGTGGCCTCATCTCCGGGACTGCTTCTCTAAACAGTGCATAATCATGAAACTCATTTGAGAGTAAGTGGCTCATTGAAAAACATGCAGTTTGCAAAGTTTCAGGGGAGGCATCAACAATCAACGGGGACTTGGGTTTCATTTTGTAGCTGATTGACTGAGTCAGGGAAGCATGGCTGGGTGTGATTGCGCGGCTGGACTTTACAGGCCGTGGCTGACTAGGATGTCGGTCTGAAACGACATGATCCTCTTAATTGACAAAGGCAGCGCTACGAGGCCTAAAGGCCAAGCCATTAGGCACTGTTTTGGTCTGCCAATGATAGCTTTGCTATTTGAATAAAGGCTTTTAGCAGGAACACGAGTGCCTATTTACAAACGACAAATGTAACTCTTACATCAAACAAAAAGCCACATTGTGCGTGTGTGGGTGTTTGTCTTAATTTGCTTGCATTTATAAAACCTCTACACTCAGACACCGATGCTATTGAGCAAAGGGATATGTAACAATATTTTAAAACATCCGTTTTATCATTTCAGGACACACTAACATAGCACGTTCATGGCACAGAAAACCCCCACATATACCCCAAGTGTGCCCCAAGTATAGGCACACATATCTCTTTTGACATTAGATAGTTGATTAAAATCTGAATGCATGCGTTTCCTCACGAGGTGTAATTACCATACACATCATTTAAATAAGTTATGTTTAGCTTTTTTTTTATTCCCCCTAAAGAGAATGCTTACAGAGAAAGCTGCTCAGCCTCGTCAGACATGATATGAAGTATTAGAGTTAATATAAGAGTTGCCAGTGCACGCGAATGTGTGCGCGCGCGCACACACACACACACACACACACACACACACACACACACACACAGGGTTTATACTCTGAAAACGCACATGCTTTTCAGTACCGCTTTGGCTTTATGCAGACTCTTCAAAAAGTGTCTTTCTACAAAACTTTTGAAATTGAATAGCTAATGTTTTGGGGGTAGAAATGAACTAAATGCAGCTCCATTCTGGTCCCACTTGTGCAAACTCACAGAAGCCCACATATGCTCACAGCAGGGCCTGGCAAACAATGGTAAAACACTGAAGGAATAAATGAGACTTGGACTTGCACCAGTTGGATGTTTGTGGTTGGCTAAAACTCAGACCTGCTTAGCTCTGTTTATTCTGATAGGAAAATACGTTTAATGGTGTGTTTTGATATGTGAGAACTAAGCTGATGTAAGTTTAGTATCTAAGTGTTTTTGCCTTTTAAAAAAACTCAAAAGCACAAATATTCTCCTAACTCAATCCATTTCCAATCTTCAGCTTCCCTCGTTCTCTCTCTCTCTCTCTCTCCTTCCTTTTCAATCCAATATCCTCACTCTCTACTCCTCCCTCGACTGTCCTTCTTTCTCCAGCTCTTTTCTCTGCACAAAAAAAAAACGAATGCAGGAACACAAACAACCGAGCCCGTTTGCAAAGTAATGAAGGGAAAAAGGGCAGGGCCGTGTGGAATGGAATAAACAGAGGGATGTAGAATGCACATGTCTTCAGGCGCCGCGAGGAGCACGCACCATAATCAAAGCTGACAGCTCAACACTGGCATTATGGAGATTTGATTAAGGCCAGGGAAACAGAGTGCACGCCCCTGCATACACATGCAAACACACATGCACAAAACATCAACAATGGATCGCACAAGCAAATAAAATGTGCACACAAACAAGAAGTCTATGCACACACACACACACACAAACACACACACATTGTGGATCACAATTTGCTCCTCTGAATAACTTTTTTACTATTTAAAATAAGTTATTGCACAGAAGTTGTACTGTTTTCTTATCCATATCCTCTATCCCCCTGTCCCTCCTAAAAATAGGAGTGTGAAATATGTTGGTGCACATTGATTTGTCAGTAATCAATACCTCAAACTCTGCCTCCTCCCCCCCCCCCCCCCATGTCCCTGTTCCACCGTGAAGGCAGAACTTCTATAATACTCCTAGACCTAGAAAATAAATCTGTGTCATTCCTCCCCTATGCTACCTTGTCACCTTCAAGGTATGAGGCATTGCAGACTACAGGAGTTCAGCCTCGGTAGAATTTATTTTTCTTCATCTTTGCCCTGCTTCAACACCTCTTGACTGAACACACAAAATCCAGTAGGGCCCCTCATGCCAACTTTGAATCCGACCATAAAAGTAAAACTGGCAATACATCATTGTTACGTAATTTGGGCAAATTCTAAATAGTGTGCTTTTTTACACTTACACTGGAACAGCTGATCATAAATCACCAACCCGCCACGCGATCGCTGGTTTCTTCTTCTCTGCAGCTTGTTCTCAACCAGATTGCGAGAGAAAGAGAGAGAGAGAGAGAGAGCAAGAAAGGGCAATATTTGAAATGTGATAGGTGCCAAAGGTGTTGTTTTCACAGTGAAGACGACGCCTTGCCTGACGTGGGATGATAAATGAAGCAGGCACGGAAATGGCTTCCTCCAGATTTGATATGGAGGGCTCAGGCTGTCTATCTTCATCACAGAAGGTAACATATTAATCAGCGCTGTCACACACACCGCTTTATGGGCTCAAGGTGGGAGGCCACACACACACACACACACACACACACATCGGATAAATGGTGCGTCTTTTTAGGTGCCCTTTTTTTAGAAACGCAAGCAGAGTGAAAACAATTGCATCACGTGAGGTTGGCGTTAACACAGGACTTCAAATATTGTTGACACGTTTACACTAAAGCCTATGTACACTTAGATGAACTGTGTTTCTGTTTGTGTGTATATTTGAGGATGTGTGTGTGCGCGCGTGTCTGAGCGGTGGTTAAGTTCTGCAGCAGCCTAAAATATACAGTGCAACCAGCAGAGGCCCCAGCCAACCCGGGCTAGGCCACAGCATGAATCTTTCATTAGCCCTCCTCCGCTCCACCTTTGCTCCTTCTCATCCCTCTCTCCAACCCCCTTTCCCCCAACCCCCCCATCCACCCCCCACCCCCCCCGCACTTCCTATCCAGAGCCTCCGCCCCCTTCTACTCGGCCTGTCCTCCTCCCCCCCTCAGCTCAGTCGCTACCCGCTGCAAGCAGAGCAGTGATGCCCCGTCCACATGCACGCTCGGGTCACGCTCGCTACAGTCCATCTATAATTCAGCACTGGATGTTAGAGCAGCGGGCGAGGAGGAGACAGGGGGGAAAAGCAGAGCGAGGTCGGGGAAAATGGAAAGATGTAAAAGGTGGCACGGCGAGATGGGGTCCGGAGGAGGCAGGGGGGAAGGAGGGGTGAGTCAGAGAGAGAAACCGAGAGAGAAAGATTGGGGGAAAAAGAGTCTCCCCCTCAGCACCAGCACCACTCATCCAGGGGTAAGGCAGTCGAGCTACCTAACAAAGTGGAGAGCAGGATAATGATCCTGCGGTTCTCCCACTTTGCTATTGCATTACTCTTGGTGAAATGGGATGAGGGATGGATGGACGTGAGGGCCAGGCTGCCCAGGGAGTGAGAGAGTGAAGCTCCAAAAGGAGAGCATGGACATTATTGGCCCACTTAAAGTGGAGCGGTCTTTATGACGCTCAGCATTCATGTATTCCTCAGACCAAGTAAGAGCTGTGCACCTGTTGGTGTGCTCCTGTACACGTTTGATGTCGCTGTCCGCTTGTATTAAGTATTAAGTTGTCAGCCAAAACTGTTTATCCAGATACGATTCAATTCTATTGTGAAAAAAGGAGAACGAAACCGGATGTAGACCCATTTCAAATGCCTGAATTTCTAAGCAATGGTAGCTGCTTAATGGGATTTATTAACGGAATTTCATGATGGTTTGAAGTTGAATGTTGTTTCATGATGTGAAACGCTAACTTTGCTATCTTTGACATTAAATAAATCGTTGGACTATTTTGGCAACTTGCATGTAGATTTGTGTGGTAGTTTTAACTTTTCAATGATACTGCCTTACACCCTTAATACATGAATATGATACAAATCTACATGTAATATGTGACTTGCAAACCTTTGGCATTGTGTTGACAATTTCCTAAATCTTACACTTGCACCAAAATTGAATTAAAAGCATTGGTAAGGATGGTGTGTTTTTCCCCAAAGGGAGAGCAGCCTAGACGAAGCAACATGGGTAATGTATTGCCGATAAACGTCTACTGGCAGGCAAAGGCCTCTGCTGTCAACTTGTAAACACTACAACAACAATGCATTGGAATGGGCTTGTGTTCCCATGCTAATGCACTCCTCTTGACCTCCTGCCACACTCCACTGCAGTGTCACTCCAGCGCTTTTGGGGGTGGGCTCTTCAATTATCCCTCCCTTACATGGCACGCGTGGGGACCCGGGTGACCCCGCTCCGCTGGAATACACATCCGAGTTTTTTGGTTGAAAGTGAAAGAGTGCGGCACATGACAGGCAATTACTCTCGGTGATGTCGGCTTGTCAGAGGGTCACTCCCGCCGCCATTGTTGCTTCAACGCGCTTCTCTCGTTTGCTGGATTTTTGATGGACATTTCTTTAGAGTTCAGGCTCACGTCGCTGGCAGTTTGCGGCTGTGCCCAGACAGAAACTCAATACCGGCCCGATGGGACTATAAAAGCACTGAAAGAAAGGAGAAGAGGAACGGCGGAAATGTGACTTTCCAAGACTACATACATCAGGGTCACGTGAGAGAGCCATCGTTCGCATTTCGTTTTCGCCGGTGTACGCATGATCGCATGGTTACTGAATAAACCACCATTATCCTGGTCCCAAGTCCTCTATCAAGTGCTACCAAGCAAGGCCTTGTGATGGAATCTTAAATGACAGCACAACACCATGGATAATTTTAAAGCGCTAAGCCATTTAGCAGGAAAAAAAACAAAAAAAAAAACACCCTCTCGAATTGGTAAACGAGAGTGCAAACATTCTTGTTGTGAATCGGGAGCTTCAGTGGCCCTTTAGAAATGTTGTCAACAAAACTGCTCGTCGTTTTCCCCATTGGGCTTTAGGGTGCGCGTCTCTCCCACAAAGGCAGAGAAATTTGCAAAATGGGAAGAGCTCCTCTCCCTAGGGCACCAATTAAAACTTCCTTTGGCGAGGCAGTTGGTTCTTATCCCAGTGTTTTCGCCACATCTCCTAACAAACTGCGGGAAAAGGGAGCGGGAAAATGTTTTTAGGAGCTAAGAGCCATGCGAAGAGCGAGAAAGAAGCAGCTAATCACCGGGAGGACGGAGAAAGAGAGCGAGAAAGCGAGAGAAGCTATTAGTCACGCATTAGTCAGAAATTACAGAATAATTTCAAATGTTAAAACTCCATATCTGGCATTCAGGGTCATTATCATATGGTGTGCATGAACTTATCGTCTGACTGGGCTACTTATGCAGAGCAAGCTAGCAGAGATGTACATGGAAGAGTTGGCACATAGCGATATACTACGCAAGTCTACATGAGGCCTAAAAACCACATAGGAATAGTTTAATGTGGAGCAACAGCAGTGGTTGTTGGGGCATAACTGTTTTTTCCCCCTCCGATTGCCTAAACACAATTTATATGGCGATTTATCTTTAAAAACACACAAGCATAACATTGGACTTGCAAAAGCAAACACTTCATTAAAAACTCACTTCTGAAAACGGTATTTTTAAAATCAAAGTGGGCATGTCAAAAAGCATCAGAAGCACCAACACCACACTGATATGACAAATTAAACAACACTTGCAATTTCAGTGTTCAGTGAACAGCTGTGTGGTGTCAAGGTTTGTCATACAGTAGCTCTTGTTAAGGGTGTAAAGGGGCCTGTTGCACCTCCTGCCAGGGCTCAGCCGAGCAGACACGCAAAGCACTCCTAATCACCATTATTGCTTTCACCTGTTGCCATTGTTTTCTGTCTAAGCCTGGCTTTTGTTTCTACTTTGTTCCATTATTCTTTCTAAGTTGCATCAGAGCTTGTGACATACCTTGTTAACGTGCAGTGTCACCCCTCCCTGGGTAGGTCGTGTCCTCAGGCAGTGTGCGTAGCAGGCACGTGTGGTCTAGTCCATTGGCTGTGTGACGTTCTGTAGATCCTCCCAGTATCGGTCTATGCTCCTAACAGCGTTTTTTTTTTTTTTTGCTCAATAGTAATAGTCCCGGTCCATGCTGTTGGCTTTGCTGATTGGTGATGGGGTTAATCAGGGATTGACTACAGGTGGTGGATAGCTTGTTTTGTCTATGGTGTTTTCTTTGTGCCACATGAAGATGTATTAGTAAATAATACATTTAATAAAACTACACGTCATAAAACACAGTAGGCTGGCAAACATTTAATCATAATACAACACACAAAAAACACTACAAAAGACAGTGCTACAAAACATACTTTGTTGTGACACACCACAACCAAAGAAAAACAGGCAAACCTAAAACAACCATCCTGCACTGCAGTTGGACAACCTGACACATCTTGTAACATTTCTAGGTGGTATTCGTGCTTTCTTTTGTTAGCACTGAGCAGCAGGATCATCAGCAGGCAGTGCATCCCGTCAATGTCAGCTTTCACCGTGGCATCCAGATACGCCTTGTGGTTCAATGTCAACCACCGATTCATAAATGTGTATCTTCCACCACACAGCCATTTCCTCAATCCAATAGAAGAGTTTTTTTCTCTGTGCTGGTGGAATGTCTATGACCAAAACCCATGTACCAGGGAAAATGTCTACCGACAATGGAATTAGCCTGGTGACATAGGTGTGGAGTGTCGCAGCAATTGTGAAAAAAATGCCCAAAATAAATAAATAAATAAAAACAGAAAAGAAAAGAATATTGGTCTCCATCTTTGTCCACACCATGAGAACTTAACAGTGGTCTATTTCTAGTGGTCAAGCTCTGACTTCTAGGTCAACAAATACAACTGAACTGGCTGTAAGGAATGGGAATGATATGTCTAATGACAAAAACGTTGTTTGTGTTTTCATTTTCTTCAAGCAAATAATGCGCTTGCAGTTTTTAGACTTGGTCTAAAGATGACAAGTACAAGTGTATGAGTTAATGGTTTCAGAGTTAACCGTGAAAAGGCTGGGAGTACCTTCAATCCTATTCCACCTGACAGATCTGATTTAGATACACATGATAGTAAATGTTTGGTTTGTGTTGCTGGTGGAAGAGGGCCATCTTGGTATGTTCACATAGCATGACGTCTCAAATACGATCTCAATGTAATCTGCATGATTGTGTGTGGGTGTTTCTGTTGGTCTGTCTGAGAGGCACTGTGAGCGTTGAGGCAGAGTGCATTGATTTCTGATGATTCATTTTGGGTAGTTTTCAGGTTTTCAAATGTAAAGCAGCAGTGTGAGAGATTGACTTTAACGACCCTCTCTGGTGAAAATCTAGTTTTTAACATTGGTAACAAGTTCTTGTGGTGTTTTTCATGTGCTACAAGACATACCAGGAGCAAAATAAGCAGCCAACGCCATGGCTGAGCATTTCTGCTTTGAAACTGCAGTGCACCAATGACAGTCTCAAACAGGCAAGTTCAGACATGGCAGATTTGTGACCTCACACATGTTTAAGTAACCGTTTATAACCAACCAGCGTTCGTGGGCGGGGTGACTCAGGAGCAAGCAGACATGATTTAAATGTTCAAGCAGAATATTTGAAATGTTTCCTAAAATAACTGTAGGGGAACATTAAGCTGCTTCTCTCTCCCTCTTTCAGAATATGTTGTTAGGATTCGGGGCCTGTCAAGGGCATACGTTTCCTCTATAGTTTGGATCTCCTTCTGCTGACATGCTGACTGCATTTAGCAGAGCTAAGCTTGTGGGTTCTGTGTCTGAGAAAAGTTGGAAGCTTGGAAACGTCTAATTCGGTTATGCTCAAACTAGATGACAGATGGTCAGCACTGTAAATATGGGACTAAGAACAACAATTTTGATACCAATGCTGTAAGAAAAGCAAACATTAATTAACTCATGATAGATGGAGCTAAAGGGCAAGACGCCATGTTACTGTGTTGATAGCCTGGATATATTTTTTCCATTATTTTTGTAGTTTAATTAACAATAACCTTCAGAAATGTTGAAATAGATTTTCCATATTTTTGATGGTGTGCGTTTTTTTCTTCTTCTTTTCAAAATACACTCCCACTCAGGGTCATAGTGACATTGTCTCACTGTTCTAATTCTACTTTGGTCTTGGATCTGTTCATGATGTTCCCTGCAGAAACAACATTTAAGCTTTGTTTGGTCTTCTGGACGTTTGAATGGAGGGAGGACAGGAAGCCACAGTGTGCACTCTCACTGGGGCTCAGATCAAGTTTCATGTGACTCAGGCCATTACTCTATTTAAAATATAAATTATACAAACCAAAAATATTAAGACATATCAATATATATAAAGATAGCATAATTCGGAGCAAAGTTCCTCTGTGTGATGTAATAATTCTTGGAAGATATAACTCTGTAGACAATTGTCACTCGATAATGGCACAATTGTGAAATAATTCTGTTGACAGTCTCACCATCCATGAAAGCGTAGCCATGAGCTGCTCCTGTCCTCTTTTCCATTAATGTGCACTAACCATAGTGGAGAAAAACAGCCAAACGAACTAGAACGCCGTCAAAAGCGTCCCCTGACTTTCAGCCAAGAAGCGATTTGAAACCTCCTTACAGTGTAAAGCCTGCAAGGTCAGGCCATCTCATCACTATTCCACTGTGCTTTTTGTCGGACTCGTCCAAGTTTGCTACAGCATGTACCTCTCCCCAACCCAGGATGGTGGAAGTTTTAATGACAGTGATTCACCAACTATTTCACTCCCACTGAGATAAAGGCGCCACCATTGCTTCACACAAATGAAATCAGATGCCACATCTCACACTGCTACAAGATAGGTAATGAAATATGGAGTTTGGTTGGTGGGGAGCAACTGCCAGTGTGTCTGTGTGCGTCGGGTTTTGTGTGTGTGTGTGTGTGTGTGTGTGTGTTTTATTTATGTTCGGTGGCTGTGTGGTAGACTGGGGGTACAGGAATAAAGCGAGAGGGTTTGTGTGTCTATGTTTTGGTGTGTGTGCGTGTGTGTGTGTGTGTGTGTGTGTGTGTGTGAGTGTATGTGTCTCTGTCAGGATGGATGTGACAGCAGGAATCAGATAGCGCTGAATGATTCCCAGACTGGATTTAGAGCCGGCCCGATAGAGGGGGAAAGGAGAGATTGTCTCTTGATATTTATTGACTGCTGTGCTGCAGGAACCGCAGTAATGGTCCTCCTCTCTCTGTCTCCGCAGCGCCCCCCGCCCCGGTTTCCCCTTTCACTCCCAGGAACACTATTTGTCCACAGATACCATCCGCCAGTCACAGAGCCACGCTCGTGTTGACACCCAGTCTCTCCAACTTGCCCTAGTTGAGACTTAAACTTCAGCCGGGGTCCTCTCTGGCCACCAGACTTGTTTCTTGTTGGCCCTCTGCTCCTGGCAACAGATGTAAAGAGCCGCTGGCTGTTTGTACCCTGTCCCTTATTGCCGGGCACCTGTCACCACCACCACGCTCCTCCTCCTCCTCCTCCTCCTCCTCCTCCCAGGAGGTGGGGTCAGGGCCCCGTGGCCCCTGCTGTGGGGTAATGAGGGAGCCAGAGGAGTGCTACCCCACCACACAGGCTCATGGCTTTAGGAGCGACAGGGGAGAGGGAGGGGAAAGTACGTGACACCTGTTCCATCCTGCCCTCTCTCATCGTCGCCACGGGGATGAGTTTGCGAGGGACTTGTCTGTTTGTCTGCGTTTGTTGGTGTGTGTGTGTCTGTGTTTGTGTGTGTGTGTGTGTGTGTGTGTGTGTGTGTCCGTGTGTGTGTCCGTGTCTATGTGTTTGCGAGAGAGAGAGACAGAGAGTGAGAGAGAGAGAGAGAGAGGTCGATGATGTGTTCTCAAACTTTTTCCGTACTGTTGAGAAAGGAAAAAGAATGTCTAAGCAGTCTGCAGAGAGAGAGGCCAGCCTCACCGGGGTATGTCTTCCATGTCCTTTTTCCCACAGGACTCCCTGCCTCTTGGACACGACACGACAGGAACGCTGAGGAGATCACAAGGTGTGTTCGAGACCCGAAGGATGTCAGATGCTTCTCTTTTGTACAGAGCTGGCCCGGTGGAGGGCGAAGTAGCTGCAGCAGTGTCTGAGTGCAAACCCTCAGATGGATGAGTACTACTCGTCTCAAAAGTAACCACACAACAAAATAACACAAAGACGAGAGCGTCACGCAGACGAGAAAGAGACTCGGACGAGCGGGGGTCGAGCGCACGCCATCCCACCACGCCCCCCCCCCCCGCCCCAGATGCATGCACGTCGGCAACCGGGTCGATATCCGACAGGTTCCCTCTCTCCCTCCCTCTCTCTACCCCCTCTCCGCAGCCCACTGCCGATGCCTGTCCCGCTGCTCGCCGAGGAAATTGCCTCCAACACTTCCTTGACCTTTGCTTATTACCGACCAGGGAGGGGGCACACACAAACACATGTATGGAACGGTAGACAAACACAGAGACACGCCCGGGGGAATGATAACCTCCCCGTATTTGCATGGGGGGCGGTGTCGGCGCACCCCTACCCCCCCTCGGTGCGCTCTCATTTCCTCCCCTGCCACTCTCATTAGCTCCAGCAGCCGGCCACCTGTTAGGCAGCCTTGACAGTGTGGCTGTGTGTGTGTGTGTGTGTGTGTGACACACGCAGTGGTCAGAATACTAAACAGGCCACCGTTTACTCCTGCACTGCAGCCACGGCCTCCCATCGTTGGTGTTTGGTCTAGCGTGTGTCACCCTGTGTGTGTGTGTGTGTGTGTGTGTGTGTGTGTATGTAGGGGCGTGTCAGTCTAAAGACGTATAGAATCAGCTGCAGAATCACCCCCACGCTCCCCCCTCCCAGCAGCCCCCTCAGGCCTCTTCACCTGTTGATTCCGTCTCCATTGTTCGGCTCAGCCCTCCCCTCCCACTGCCTCCCTCGTTCCCCGGCACTGCCTTGATTGCAATCTGCCATCCTGCTCCCACGGCATTATCTATGCAAGTGCAGCTTCGTGTGGCGCATTCGCCATCAGCAATCATCAGCCACCGCTGGTGTCTCTAGCTCCTTCTCACCGAATCAAGGAAAGGGTTCACATTTACACAAATACACAAACTCACATACACACACACACACACTGAAGACCCCCCCCACACACACACACACACACACCGCAAAGGCCTTTCATGAGTCAGACACGTACACTCAGATCATTTATACACAATACAGCATGCATGCACACGGACAAACATATGTCTACAAAGACACCGATGTAATCCAAGCTGGATGGAAATATGTAAAAATACATGTTGATACCATGACATCTGCTACAACAGTTTCTAAGACCAAAGGCAACACAACAAGATGTGTACTTTGCTTTGCATGCTTGTAGTAGCTTTGCTGGGAGACCAAAACATAATATTACATGTGTCATGCTGAGCTGAGCTCATTTTGAAGCAGTGCATTTAAGCACCACAAATAGAACAAGTACATTTTGATATCCCCAACAAATCATGAAGAAATGTGTGTACTTTACAAACATGCAAACGTTTTGGATCGATTTTACAGGGGTCACTGTTACAGGGGACTGTTGTTTCTTTAGTGAGCATGATATGGAAGAGCGAGCGTGAGCATTTGGATGTTCAAAGAAGTCTATGAGACAGATGTGAGCTGTCTGACGCTTAATGAGTGAATTGGAGCATCACCTTGTCCCAAGAAACGGACTCTGTTCATCATCACAGAATCACTGTTCACACGCACACACACACACACACACACACACACACACACACACATACACACAGACCTTTACTGGTGTGCATAATAGGAAACAATAAACAAGTGGAAAATAATGGAACTCAAACTGAGGCAGTCACCGCTAAATCCAATGTCAAAACAATTTTAGATGTCTAGTGTCTAGTGGTAGTGTCCATCATTTTCCTCGGCGCACGCACAACTTGGGCAACCCCCTACACTTCGGTAACAGGAGCTGGGATTGTGACTAACGGTCATATCAAGCCCTACATCCGGTGTCTATCAACGGGAGCCTGCCTCGCCGCCGTGTTAATGGAGTGGTTGTGTTAGCAGACGCCCCTGTAATAAGAGAGACTCTGGCCGGGCTCAGGGACTGATCAGCCATTTGATCTCTCATCCCCCACTCCAGCCCACGTCCTTTTATCCCATAATGGCCTGGCTCAAGGACCGGGTCACTCTGCTCCCAGGCAGGTGACTATACTTCCAGGGTCGGGCCATAAAGAAGCCCCCTTTGATGGGCGCACAATGGAGGAGGCAGCTTAGGGGATAATGGGATGATCACCTCCTCCATTCCCGCTCATCCACTCGGCGCTGCACTCGGACATCAATGGCGATGGCGCCACTCAGAAGCAAAGCCAGTGAACTTGTGACAAAAAAAAAAAAAGAAAAAAAGAAAAAGAAAGGGAGATTCCTGTAATAAGTTTGCTGTTTTCTTTTTTTGTTGTTGTTGCAAGGCTGAAACAAATGCCTTCTCTTGACTCTCGGAGAGCAAGATGAACAGATCAGACAAGAGAAACCCGAGGGGGAAAAAAAGAACAATAAAGTCTCAGATGGCTGGGTTTCGAGGCGAGGCTTGACCTCCACTGGAGACTCGCCCGGTCGTCAGCAAGCTGCCTGTGGGTGGGCTTGGTATTCTCTGTGTGTCTCTGCGCAGTCACGGAGCTATGCAGGGCTGAGCAGTCTGCCAACGCCGATCTCACCAGGGACCCTGGCACTGTCTCACGGGGACAATGTAACCCCCCCCCCTGAAAAAATATATTTGAAAAAAACAGTTTCTCGCCATTTCTCAAGTCCCACACTTCATTCAAAACGAGTTAAGCGTTCTCTAAATGGCGGTGACATATCGAAGCACTCCTCCAGAAATCTGCAGGAATGATCAGAAAGCCCTCTGTCAAAGCAATTTTGGGAGTGGGGCAGTTTTCTTGGGGCTTTGGCAGCTTCCTCCCACTGTGGATTCTCTGATGTGAGCGTAAACACAGGTGTAACCAAACAGAGGCTGGTGTGGGTTTCCTGGGTTTCCTCTGAGGAAAAGCAAGACGTTAAACACCATAACACTCACAGCAGACGCCAGGCAATCAGCCCATTGCTATATTTATTTCCACAAGGAACTCATCGCAGAATTCCAGAACTCCGCTGCACCTGTTGGGAGTCCAACGCATGTTTTTGTTTGGGGCGTGTGTTTTATCGCTTGTTGATTCCGTCAAGCGCTTCTTATTGCCTCGCAAACTGAAGAGCGGCCGCCCTTAAACCACTGATTGAGTCACTAACTGTCCAGGAATATTTGCTAATTGGGCAGTGTGAGTTATTGTCGTTGCGTTTCTCTCCGTGTGGCACGCGTGATTGCACTCCGATCGTAACGTGTTTCATTTCGCAACCCAGATGCGCTGAAGTGGCGGTTCAATCGTGGCATGCTGTGCTTCATCTTACCCACAGAGAGAGAGAGAGAGAGAGAGAGAGAGAGAGAGAGCGTAAAACACCTGCCTGCTGGCCCCGTGTGACCCCAGTTGCTAATGAATAGAGAGCCAAAGCACAGCCAATTAGCAGATGTGCTCGTCAAGCCAGCCACATAAAGCACGGCGTGTCATCACAGATTGCCCTCATAGCTGCCTTGAACCCATTGATACGGCTGCCTGTTAGTGCATTGAGAGAGCGAGAACACAGTGTCCAAACGAGGCTTCCTGTTTTGAGAAATGAAAGCTGGAATGTAAGCGAGTGGAGTTTATGTAAGTGTGCATGTGCGTGTGTGCGCGCGCACTAGTGGAGGATCAGTGCTTTGTTTCACTGAGCAGGCACACGGGGTCAGAGACCCACAGCGGTGCCCTGCTAAACAGCAAACACAAACCTATCATCTGCTGTTTGCCCGCTCCGCCGTCCTCCTCTCTGCCAGCTCGGAGGAAATAGGGAAAAACAGGCAAGTGGAACGAGAGAAGGGGAGGGACGGACAGGGAGGAGAGCCATGATGGAGGAGGTGAGTGTGTCGGTGGAGATAGAGAGCAGAGTGGTAATCAACAGAGGGAGAACGAAGAGATGAGAGATGGGTTTGGAGAGCGAAAGAGATGGGGGTGCATAGCGGGGAGCAGATAGAGAGGAGGAACGAGAGAAAGAGAGAGAGAGAGAGACCAAGCCTACACCGAGTTGATTAGAACCAGAGTTACAATGGTTCAAGAGAGAAAGAAAGAAAGAAAGATGAAGTGAGTTAGCGATGTGGGCAAATGCGTGATGCCTAGGGAGAGAGGAGAGGAGGAGGAAAGGAGGAGTGAGGAAATGGGAAAGGCCGGAGGCCCAGGCACCACGGTGTGCCCCCTCAGGGGAGGATGACACATATCATAGCCCGGGGAGAGACCCAGAGAGAGACCCAGAGAACCCCACTGATTGACTGGCAGCGTGGGAGCCTGTCATTTACCATCCGCTCACACCTCTCTCCACCTTAAACCCTAAACCTGCCTTCCCCTGCAAGCCACAGAGCGGTCGGTCCCCGGGGAGAGGACTGCATGATGCGGGGTGACATTCTGTACCAACCCCTTCCCCGCAGCCAAAAGTAGACTCCAAAGGTTCCCTGTCATCCATCGTACCCTGCCGCCTTCAATCGCTTCTGATTGCTGGGCTACGTAGGCAGGAGTGCTGAGGACTGGCAAACAATGCAGTCTTTAAACTTTGAGTCAAGATAGAATTTAAAAAATTGTTCCTATTGGCATAAAGCATTGATATATTAGCCATTTTATAGTGGATGGATGGATGGATGGATGGATGGATGGATGGATGGGGAGTCACTGAACGCCGTATTTGCATCAGCTGGGCTATTACTCCCGCTGTTTGATGTGGGTTTGTTGCCACACGCTAAATGTGGGCTAATTAATCTCCGGCTTCCAAGTAGAATCCAATCATCCGGGATACAGTGGAACTTATGACTCATCAGGTTGGCACTGTCCAGGCCTCCGTTGCAGAGAGTCCATCAGGCCTGGTTTCAGCACTGCGTCTGGTTACAGTGACGGCGTGGCACTACTGCTCTCCAGAGGTCACTGAGTAGACTGCTGTCTCACTAGCATGTGATGTCACTTCCATCTGGTGGCAATGAGATGGATTACACATTAGTCACATTTTTCACAAAGGTAGCATCACTAATAGCCTTGCGTATCTGTTTGATGTGCTGCTATTGCTGTAATATATATATACACTGTATATATCTGTCTAGAAATTGAAGGGCACGTGGATCCTTCTTTTTATGTGACAGCATGGATAAGTCGGAAGAAAATGGGAAGAGCCCTGAGATGACCGAAAGCAACAACAGAAAATACCTACACCAAAGATTATTCAACCAATCATTCAGATGTCTCAACCAATTCAATTGTCTCCAAGTCTAAAGCCAATAAGAATTAAATGGACAATCAGGACCTTTGGAGTGAAAAGCAGAGTAATCTCAACACCAACTGAAAGGAATAAGAATATGTTTGTAAATTCACAGAATATTTTCAGGATTATTATTATTAGTTTGTTTGTTTGTTTGTTTGCCTTCCAACATAAGAGCAAATGTCCCCTTTGCTAAGACTTAACATTTGCCTCACTAAGAGCACATTATATATATATATATATACATACATATTCATTTATATATATATATATATAAAATGTGCTCTTAGTGAGGTAAATGTTAAGTCTTAGCAAAGGGGACATTTATAAGGGGACATATATATATATATATATATATATACATATATATATATATATATATATCTCTTT
>JAVQIZ010111049.1:0-12689 GCA_036023535.2 Galaxias brevipinnis
ACTCGAGTCATTTTTTCCGGAGGACAGGGCTTTTTCCGTGGATATCTGGTTGTTAGAATACACCCCCCCCCGCCCCCCCCCCCCCCAAAAAAAAACAAAAAACAAACAAACTCATGAGCAAGTATGAGAAGGGACATGTCACCACTGTCGCGCAACATTTAAAACATATTGTTGATATTATATATCATGGCAAAGAGAGCAGGGTTTAATTATTCATTCAGTCAAATGCACACCTGCATAAATGCAGAAAACTTGAAAAACATGTGTTTTTCTCTAATGGGATTCAGGTTCCTATAGCAACTGAAAGCATAATGTCTCTCGCGCTGGCTGTCAAGCTGTTCCAAACGAGCGACCCGTTTGGTCTCCTCTATCCCTACTCTAAATTGACACGTGAGCCCAGCGGTGGTCGGTCTCCAGACCTCAAGGTGGGGTAGAGAAAGGAAGCTCTGTGGTAAACACTCTGGGCTGGACATGGGTGTGTGTGTGTGTGTGTGTGTGTGTGCGCCATGAGCCGTACCACACGCGGCCATGTCCCTCCCTCTGAAACACCCAGCCGTCTGTTTACCGCCTTCAGTAAGCCACTCGCTGACCTTGGCTCCAGAGAGCCTCCTACCCTACACACACTCTGCGTTAACAAAGGAGAACAGCCTTCTTCTTCATTTGGCATTACGATACACTGTAGCTCCTTACATGTAGTGTATTCTTTATGATACACTAATGGAATGAAATGGAGGTGACTGGTGGAGTTGCTGCTAACAGGGTCAAGGACAATTGCACACGTCTCGGGGTAATCATTTGCAACTTCAAATCTGGGACAACCCACTTGTTGTGAGAATTAGTGTGACTTACGTTAGTCTTGGGAGGTTTTAGCGTACGCACTCCGACACACACACACACACACACACACACACACACACAAACACACACTTTATATTAAACAGGTATCTGCCTCTGACCTACATAGAAAGAGGCAGATACCTGGCGGAAATTGGAGCCCATTTTTTCCTACCCCTGATTTATTTTCACACTCTTCCATTTTAATGACACCCTCCACTGTATATTGTAGAGTTCTCTCTCTGCTTATATCCTTCCCATTCTGCCTTGCAGATTAGAAATTCAAATTGCTTTGAATATAGATGTGAGGGAATGACTTGTGCAAGTGGGTCCCTTCAACCCCAAACACTATAATTGATTTCATTCCGTTTCTAGACCCTGGTGTATGGCGATAGTGCTAACCCTTGACATTAGACCACCTGGTCATTACTTAAAATGAATTCAACAATACCACTAAACGTGTTCAAAAGTTCTTCCTTATTGCATGACGGCAACAATCACTGCACATTGCAAGCTGCGTTTAAAAGTTGGACGTGCGCTAGGTTGATGGATTGATTTTTGCTTGATTAGCAGTAAGATCTTTGGCTTTCAGATGTAACTCTCTTATATTGGCAATCCGTGTGATGAAATATGCAAAGGCCATATGTGGTGGGATGCTTGATGTTCCTCTGTGGACTCCGATCCACTGATACCGCAAACTGGCGTACCCACAGCTCTTTGATCAAGCCCCATCACTCCCACCGGTTACCAGATCCCCACATTGGTTTGTCTCACCACTCTCTGCCCTGCTCCGCAGCCCCTTCTCTGCACTAGAGCCCACCCCACGTTGAACATCAACTCAGCGTTCATACTGATGAGAGCTTGATTAATGCCACAGCACAGGATACCTTTCAATCTGAAAACTACGTTCAAAGCCAGTTTTGCCTTTGATGTGGATAGGCAGAGTGGGATACCAGGAGGTTTGTGTTTTGATCTGACAGTTGTCTTTGCGTGCTTATTCCGCTGGTATATATTTATTTTCTGAGGTGTTGCTTGGGAATTGCTGGTGCTTGGTTGTCAGGGAATAGACTTTTGTTCCTGTTTGGTGATTGGTGGTTGCTGTGAAACTAAAAAGTGTGTCCCTTCTTTTTAATTGACCAGTGACGACTAGTGCTGCCTTAAATTGATCCTTGTGAAGCTCCTCTATGAGAAAAGATTGTCTGTTCCACATTGTTGCTTATTGAATTATTTTGTAGGTTTATTTCTTAGATTCTTTCCCGCAACTCTCCTTGACTTCCACTGAGATGAATGGGCTCTGGGGAACAACATGGCTGACATCAGTGAGAACATTTAATATAATAATATTGTTTGGGTTCCTCCAACCACTCTCAAAGCAGTGACTTTAGCAATCCTTTATGGACCACTCTACTCTAATTGTTATGACTGTTCAGCTCCAGCCATGCTCGGAAAACACCGACGTTTTTGTCGGTGAGGCTGGTCTCCACTTCTGTTTGTCCATTTGGAGATGTCTTAGTATCCACTTAAAGTGGAATAATCCTCCCCTAATTACCTCATATGCACGCATAAGACATACATCAATGTAATTAATGTAAACTTCTCTTTATTAATCTATTCATGTGGGACCTGTAATACAAACATAGTAGTTGCACAGACCAATGCAATCCCCGTGGCATTCTTAACAGATTTGGACAAAGAAGTCAAAAAAAAATGTCTTGTCTTTTAGTTTGACACAAAGATGTTTGCAGTTACTTTTTCTCCTGTCATAGGAAATATTTCCTATGTCCCTCTATTTATTTCCCCAATCTATCTCCCTGAACACACCCAAACAGATGAATGCATGTGACTGATGTTCTACTGTACATTCATTATCCCCTGCCTAGACCTCTTCATTATACTCACAATTAAGTGTCTACTCCAAAGAAATGTGACTTTTGTTCCTTGCAATAAATTTTACCGGCGCAAATACCAATTAAAAAAAGTAACAACCTGCCATCGTTGTTTATTGAGATGTATGAGGTGGAACGAGCAAATTAAGTTAGCTAATGAAGAAGGGGACTATTGTTCATTTGCCAGCCGCCTTCATTCTACACAGTCAGTTCCTTCTCAAGGGTCTTCCCACCCATATGGGAAGTAAAAGCCTGGGAAAGTCAACAGAGCGTATAATTACCTTCATATACAGTGTTAAGGAATCTTTAAAGGTAAGGCCCCTTGACCTTTTGTCCACTTTGGGGGTGTACTCCACTTGATTTAAACAAGCAAAGTTATACAGAATGTATAGCCGTTGACACAAAACGACCCATTATGCACTCAAAGCGTATAATGCTCCCAAGGGCATCATGGGCTCAAACAGTGTTCAAAGGAAATGTCTCTGGAACCACTAAGTGTTCTTTCAGACCAACTCTCTACATGTTCCTCATTGTTCCAGACAAAGCTTGGACTTGAACCCAACAGAACATTTATGGAAATTAGCATTAATAATACTAACATGTTTTCTGCTTGGCAGCATATTGTAGGTTATTGTGTGTAGATTAATTGTCCAAATGTATTTTGTTGATTTTACTTAAGTCTATAACGTAATATATGAAATACTTTTCAAACACACTGTATTTAAAGATTCCTAGTTGTCTCCATCTAGGTGACTAATTGTTGCGTAACGTCACTGTAAAAGCAAACACTTCTGTTTATTTCCCAGTCAGCAGGTAAGAAGCTGAATAGGATAGACGTGTGCTCACAGCGAAGATCAAAGATTCCTTTGGCGTTGACTGAGTCGCTGCCCCCGTCCTTGTATCCCCACCTCCTCATCCCCTAAGTTTAAAGCAACAATCTGCCAACTCGGCGCTTCTCTTCCTTTAATTACGTTCCGCTCCAAATCTTGAGCACCTCTTAGCCTTGATAAGATTAAGATTCAGATGAAAAACGCCGCGCTGCTCGGCGTCCTCCCACTCCCCGCCCTCGCTCTATCTCCTCTCTCCCCGCCGCGTGCTCTCTGAACGTCTAAATATATCGCCTGCCTGGGCTCACTAGCACCACACTCCATCACAAGTCTGAAAACTGTCTGAAATGAGGCCTGGCATGTAAGGTTAGGCTGTAGTCTGCGTGCGTCGTTCTAGTCTTTGTGGTCATGGGTCGTTCGTTTGACTTGGTTCCCCCTGTAGATGTACGGGATTGTTCCCCAGGTGAATTAGAACACTGGTACCAGAACCAGATGCCTCAGCGTATGCTGTTAACTAGGAGGAGAAATATCCATCCATATGTTCCTATGGTAGTTGACAATAACGAATAATTGTATTTTTTTCAATTAGTCTATAGTTTTTTGTCTTTACCTCCTACAAAGAGTTGTTGTTGTCATGTTTACGGCTCAGGCTTGCAGAAACACTCCTTTTCGACTGTGGGGGGTCTGATCTCTGGCCAAATAGATAATTAGCTAGAGATGCCTCCTTGTGCCACCCACGGTACCCCTGACGCCCTCGTGCCTGGCATGGACCAGAGCCACATAGCCATATCTCTCTCTCTTTAAGGCTCTGCCATGGACCAGAGCCAAATAGCCATATCTCTCTCTCTGTAAGGCTCTGCCGTGGACCAGAGCCAAATAGCCATATCTCTCTCTCTGTAAGGCTCTGGCGTGGACTACGTAGAAACGTGGAACCCGATTCGATTTCACTGTCAGTCTCCTGTGGCTGGCACCGGTGACGACGGATCCCGGGGTTTGCATTGCGGGAGTTTCCACACACTGTGGCTTTTAATAGCACCGTTTACCCCACAGGCTATATGGCTTTGTGCTGTCCTATAATGAATACTGAAATGCACTTGATGATTAGGCCTCAGGCTCAAAGCAAAAAAGAAACAAAAAACGGAAATGTCTATATTATCCAAACGTCTGAATGAATCTACCCTGGACAGTTTAGTGCTATCAGTCACATACTTTACATAGAAGCATTGTAGTTGTTCAACGCTTGCTCACAATGGGTTTGGACCAGATCTGTCTTCAGTTGCTATGTGGGTGGCGGAGTGCAGGGAGACTCCTCGCCTCGGTGTGCCCGTGTTACGGGAGGAGGGCCGTGAGTGTCTGCATATGCCGGCGAACTGTTCCCTCGACCTAGAGTACGTGTCATGTGAGACTTTTGACTTAATGAGATCCCCGACAGCGCGCCGGAGTAAAGGAGAGCAGAAAAAAGTGCGAAAGTCAAAACCAACGGAAGGCAGTCCACAAACCGAGCGGGGTGACAATTATGGCGGGCTAAGCATGCCGAGAGAACGACGGGAGGAAATCAAAATGCTAATGAAAAGGGATAGGGTCTCTCTCAAGTGGCTGCTCTGCCAAGTGACTCGTTCTCCGTGCTCTTCTCCCTCTGTTCCCTCCCGGGCACTCTTTATCTCTGTCACCCCCACCTCAGGACAGGCCGGCGTGTTTGCCCAGTGGAAAGCTTTTGATTATGAGCCATTTAACAGATAGCACTGGCATATGTCGCCTTTTTTTTTCTTCCTTTCAGTCCTATCTTTTGGCAGAGAATTTCTTGGATGGTTCGAAGCCATGTGGTAGGGAGGGTAGTGTGTGTGTGCCTGTATGTGTGTGGGAGAACTTTTGCTCCTAGTAAGCCCCATAGTACATGTCCGCTGTTGAAATTCCCCAGAGTGACCTATGCATCAAACCAGTGAGGCTATATTGTTGCAAATACATATGCGATATGAATCATCTTTGTGAGATTTATTTGAGGTGCACTCACAGCAATCTCAATCTCGTCTCACTCCCAACCAACCATGCTCCGTCCTTACCTTTCAGAAGCAGCACCAAATAAAAGTCAGACTGTGCTCAGCAGGCAAATTCTCTCTAAACCATACTATTAACATTTATAGGAACCTTTTATGAATAGACTACATTTGAGAATAATCTGGGTCATGACACGAGGCAGTATGATATTATCATATTCAAATTTATTAACCACACAAATTAGACAATGGCTTCATCCATCCGTAATATAGGAAGGTACTTGGGGAGCTTCTCCTCAATGCTCCCGTTGAGAAGAATCCTACCGCCCTCTGACCCAAGCTCCTGCTACCTGCTCCTTTTGTCTTCCCTCTGCTCCTGACATTCCGGCGAAGTCGCCCTTAGATATTTCCTCCTGTAATGAAGGTAATAAGCATAGCCGGAAACTGTATTGCAGCCAGCCTGGTCTCCTTTGCTGCTCTGTGACACCAGCCTCTCCGTACGCCACTGCCAATTCTCCCAAGCCCCACAAGCCATTCATTATTAACGCTGACCCTAATAGCTGCTTGCTGGAGTCTAGGTCTAACCTACATAGCGTGGCAGTTTAGCCCGTGCTCAGCTTTGGAAGCGCTGTTTGAATGGGAGAGGACTCGCATGCATTTTTCATCAAGAAAATGTCAATTGTGCTGTCTCGTTGTAGTGCCGGGGTTGAGCAGTTTCCATGAAAAGGAAAACAGGAAAAGATGTAAGGATTTTTTCAAACTTTTAATGCACCCTTTATATTTATACTAGGTAGGTACTCCTCTAATGTGTTGTGCTTGTTACTCGAACTTTCAAAACAATCTACTAAAATATCAATGAAAAGAGCTTCAGCCACACTCCTCCCCTCGGCGCCTCTGCTCTCTCCTCTCGCCTCTCTCCTCTCCTTCTGCTAAATTTCTCATCAGGCTTCACAAGAGGGTGAACGGGAAGCAAGCAAACAAACATGCATAATGAATTGTTCTCCTCTCCTCTTAAAGGGCAATGTACGTGTTTGAGCTCTCATTAGCTGCCCCAGGCAGAAACACCCGAGACGGAAAATCCTCTCGTTTGTTTTTTTACGTCGCTCTCTTCCTTTTTTCTCCCTCTCTTCTCTCCCACTTCTTTATGGAAGTGTGGGGTACCCTTCATCAGCGTCCCCTTAATAAAGCGAACGTGCCATGGCTTTTGCTGCGCCCCACGTTTTCGTAAAGCAATGTGGCCACCTCTCCAGTTCCCCTTCACGGCCATGTGCAATATCTTCCAAGGTAATTACTTGACTTGTTGTCTCATGCTCCACAAGCAGCCCATGTTTCTCAAACTGTAAAATGGGACGTAGTGAATGTATATGTGGGCCTCCCGAGACAGCATGCTCATTCAGTGAGCGATAATTGGGGCTCCAGTGCAGGGCTTGTCTACTTGTCCCGTCATCTATAAGTTAGAGTGGCGAAGAGGCTGTTGCCAGGGGTCTCTGTCTTTGCTCCACACACACTCACAATGCAGGCGCTAGATATGCCTGGGCGCGCACAGACACACACACACACACACAGACACACACTCAAACACTCACCCAGACAAGAGTACGAACACTTTCATTATACAGCACATGCTCAAACAAATTGCCATGACACACACACACACACACACACACACACACAGGCAAAGACTTTGGGAGTTTTGTGAGCTAACCTCAACCTGATTGCTGCTGAGCATGAGGGAAGGCAGGAGGAAGAACTGGAGGAAAAAAAGAGGGAGTGATATCTCTGTCCTCCTTAATTGGAGTACAACAACGGACAATGAGGGCCAAGCTATATACTCGTCAGCCCAAACAATTCCGAATCCCTTTCCTTAACCTGTGATTGCCCTTCTCGTCCCTTTGTTTAGTTCCTATCCCTATCCTCCTATCTTCCTCTCCCATACCCACCCCCTGTCTCTCTCCCTCTCCCTCGGCCCCTCTCCGGTGTACCCAGAAAGCTTTTCATCAGGGTTTCAGGTAATTGAATGAGCTGCTCCTGCTGTCACTCGCCCTGTCGCGCTGTCACCCCCATCAGTGAGCTACTGGGGGCGAGGGACGGATGAGGGAGGGTGGGCGGGTGTAAGGGCCAAGCTTGTCACAGTAACAGCAGTCCTCTTGTAATTGAAATGAACGCCGGCCTGCCCATGCTGGATCCCCCATGGGCGAGCTTCTGAGGGAATTTTCGACACACACACACACACACCCACGCACACACACGCACGCACGCACACACGCACGCACACACACACTCACACCTAAACCTTTGGATCCCTTCACTTCCCTCACATTTTCCATTCCTTGACAGATGGCAGAGCTCCAGAGAATTGAGGGTGGGCAGGCAGGATCGGTGCTGGTGGAATCAAAAAGTGTGTTTTACTCCCGATGCCATTATATTCTTTCTCAAAGTACCCTGGATTTCTTTGGTTTTTCGAGGTCCATATGCACAGCTTTGCTGTCCCAAGGTCAGAGAGTAAAGAAGAGATGACAGGATGTATAATTAAGATACAGATCTCAGAGAGTGAAAGAGAATCCAATTCTGGTGTTCTGACCTGGAGTCCCTCCTTGTCAAAAAGGGATGTGAACTGTTTCTTTAAAAATAAAATGTGCTCTTCTTCAGAAAGTTGAAGCCTTAATTGAGCGCACTTACATGAGCCTTTCTTGGCATTATAAGTGCATTCCTAGCGCTAATAATTTACCTGTTATTGCTTGCTTTTGCCTAGAGTTCCATCAAAAATATTTCATTATGGCCCGGTTTCCCATACAGGGATTAGGTCTAGCTCTAGACTGAATCTCGTAGTCAATGGAGAATCTCCATTGAAAATGTTTTTTAGTCTAGGACTTGGCGTAATCCCTGTACGGGAAACCGAGCCTATATGTTTATAGTTGTACTTCAAATAACATGTTAATGCTTGTTTATAGCATATTATAAGCTCGACTAACACTGTCTTTTCAGCATTTTATAGTCATTTATTTTGCATTCTAAAGCTTTTGGTGTCACTGAATTTGAAGTCCCAATTATAGACTAATGAATCACTATACAAGATTATAGCATGCTTTCAAGATTTAAAGCTTGTAGTACACATATATAAACACATATGAGCAATGAAAATACAGTCATGTGAGCTAGGTGATCTATCGCAAAAGGGGCTATTATAGACAGCCTATATATAGCTGTCGTCTACCGGCAATGGTAGCTACCGTCTCTATGGAACTTTCCGGATACGGCTATTATTACTGATCACATGTCACCATTGCAACATTTTCAATTTCACAGGCTGTCACATAGGCTTCTCCTCCCCGGGGAAGGGCCACTATTCCTGGGTTTGGAGCAGTGAAGTAGGGCCCTTCTGGGTGACTGACCCGAAGGAGGTGAGAACCAGTAACAGAATTCAAGGTATCCTCAAAGAAATACCTTAAATAACAGAGTTTTTGTGGTTTTATTTGTTGGCACATTTACTGTCAAGAAGTATTTGGAGAGGAGAAGTCAATACAAAGCAGAATTGTAAAAGAAGATACTAGACTAGTTAATATATAGGGCAGGGTGTTTTAGTTTGATTGATAGATTAGTTTGAATTAGTGTGTTAGCACTATATGCAATATGGCTAAATCGAGAAATCGCGATTTAAACCAGAATATCGGCCAAATGGATTTAGTAGATTTATGTAGCCAGCAGTGATTGGTCTACATTGTGTTTTTCTTATGACTTGTTCCCCTTGTGCTGGTGAATGCTGTCCCTTCCTCCCCCGAACACTCTTTTCTGGGTTCAAGCCTAGGGCTGTGATGGAAACGGTTTGTAACCACTTGAAGTGCCAATCAGCAACGGACCATTGTCACCAAAGTCTTGGGTTCATTGCATAATTAACAATATTATAGCTTATGATTGGATTGCTCTCCAATTAACACCATGTGGTTTCAGTTTTCTTATAGCTTGGGAATTGCCATGTGTTCCAGTTTCATACCACAATTTCACCACAATTAAATACATATTTTATTGTGATACTTTCAGAGCTGTTTAATCTTGGCTTGTCAATAATTTATTCTTCTCGAGATAGACTCTGCAGCCTTTCAGTGGGGTCTATGGGACCTGTTCCCAATTCTTTGTCTCGAGTTTTTTAAGTTAAAACTTCTAAACTTCTTCGAGAGGTCTAAAGTTTCTTGCTAGAAATCATTTGCATATTCTCTTTACTTGCGTAATAAAAAAAATCAAATAAGAGAAAATGAAACTCGTTATAATTTGCTATGTTGGGGGGAATCTCCCCGTTTCATTGAAGTCACTCGCTCTTGCATTAGCATAATCAGATTCTGTCTGCAGCATTTGATTATCTCGCAGTTGGTTGGAGGGAGCACTATTGTTGGAGGGTGAGCACCATTGGTTGGCGTTGGCGAAAATACTCTTGCACAAAATCAATAGCGAAAGGCAGCAGAGGAGACAGACAGTAAATAGAATAGAAATGGCCAGCAGAAGAAGAAGAAGAGGTGCGTGACTGTTTTTTGGAAAAAGGTGATGAGATGTCATAAGGGCAATAATGGCATCCCCTTTACTCATTCAAGATGTTTTTCGACTTCTTTTTGTTTCACTTTCGTTATTCCCTCGCTTGTTTCCTACCTGTTTGTTACAGACCTAACACACATACTTATACGTATATACCTACATGTGAACATTGCACCTTAGGCAGGGAGAGCTTAGACCGCCGTGTTTGTGTTCCACATTTCTAATGGCTGGTTTCTGGGCAGCAGTGGGTACAGTAATATACACTCCCATCACTGAAGCACAACAGACAGGAAACCGGTAGGATAGTTAGGGAACACAGCCGAGGTTTAAATCGACTGCCTGATAAGGTGGGATTGAATGCTGCTGCACATAGACACATCTACTTTATGCTGATTTATGTCCTGACAGACAATTACACAGGATGTCTAGCGAGCGGGTACCAGCTAGACTGTATGTCCGATAACCTTACAGGAAATATCTGGTTTTAGCTTGCTTTAAAGGATTTCCCCATTTTAGGTAATCCACCATGGCTCATAATTGCACCACAGTCCTCCTAGTCCAGCAGCCTATAGGTGTGAGGAAATTGTAGGAAAGAGTGTACATGGGTTACCTAACAACCAGGATTCTCACCTCTACTATTTCTGTGGAGTTGCCTGACTGAATGCCTGCCTGCCTGCCTGCCTGCCTTTCCTGTATGGGTACTTTTGACTAAGTGGCATCCCCAACACACACACACACACACACACACACACACACACACAGTGCAACTATCTGCATGTGCTAATATACACATGGCAGTTTAGCACCGTGACTCAGTATGGCGCCTGGCTCTTTGAGAGGCTGTGGAGCTTATGTGTTGTCCTCAGTGTGGACTTGTTTGGCTGGGGTTGTATAATGCGCCGTGTGTGTGTGTTTGTGTGTGTGTGTGTGTGTGTGTGTGTGTGTCAGGCAGAGTTTATCCGTCTGAGCTTGTGTAATGTACGCGTGTGGGAGAGGGCAGCGCAGCAGAAGAAGTGGGAGGAGGACAAGGTGTGTGTGTTTCAACACAAACTAGACACACACACACACACACACACACACACACACACTTCATAGAATCTTCACTTTGTCCCTGTTTACCCTTATTGGCCCCTACGGCACCCTGCTGTGTGGTACACTTTGCGGTAACAGACCGTTTGTTTTGGAGAGCTGGTCGAAGTGCGCTACCCCGGCTGAGGTCACACACTGCGGGATGAAGTGGGTTAACGCGGCCCCAGGTGAGAGTGCATGGCTGGAGGTGGAGGTTTGTCCCCAGGTGAGAGCGCGTGGCTGGAGGTGAGAGCGCGTGGCTGGAGGTGGAGGTTTGTCCCCAGGTGAGAGCGCGTGGCTGGAGGTGGAGGTTTGTCCCCAGGTGAGAGCGCGTGGCTGGAGGGGAGAGCGCGTGGCTGGAGGTGAGAGCGCGCGGCTGGAGGTGAGAGCGCGTGGCTGGAGGTGAGAGCGCGTGGCTGGAGTTGGAGGTTTGTCCGAGGGATTCCCCCTTCCACTGCTTTGTGGCAAGGGGAACGTCAGTGGGCAGGTCTCGTCTGAACGCTGGAATGGTGCTCGTTAAGTTGTCCGGCCCAGAGCCAGGATCATTCATCAGCGTTCCAGCTCCTTATCTGATGAAGGAGACTTGGAGACGGGGTGGAGGGGGCGTCTGCCATAATGAGAAGCTTCATCAGTCAGAGACAGCTGAAGGGCCTCTGTGAGTTCACTGAAAATGTCTGGGTTTTCTCCTTCCACGACCCCGTCGGCGAGGAGCGGCAGCGGCGTTTGCTCGGGGGGGGGGTGTGTGTGTGTGTACTGGCTAGAGTGTGCGTGTGCGTCGGCAAGCGTCGCCCTGCGGACAGCACATGCTGGGGGTGCATGACCACGCGCGTGCCCCTTGTCATTATCGGTAACCCACTGACTGTAGGTGTGTGTGTGGGCGCGCGCGTTTGTGTGCACTGGCACGGAGGGTGTTGGAGTGTCTATATCTTGACAGCAGAAGGCTCTGCTGAGCCCTGGTGAGCTAATCAAGCTGTCACACCGGCGTGGCTTTACCGCGGAACAAAGAGGCTGCTTCAAGGGCATTCTAAACCGCCCTGCGAGCACGTCGTCAGCACCACAGGTGTGTGTGTGTGTGTGTGTGTGTGTTACGGCCACCCATATCTTGGTGTCCGTATTGTTTGTGTTGTGTCTGTGTGTATGTGTGTTTTGTCTTCCCTTCTGTTTTCCCTTCGCTATTCCCTTCATTCTGATCTGCCGCCTGCTTTCCGTTGGTTCCCTCCCCCTCATCACACACCATCAGCCATCTGTTGACGGACCAATCAGGAGCTGATCTGTCTAGTTGTAAACCCTTCTACCCGCCAGTCTCATGAGAGCGAGATTAGATTTGTATTCCGTATTCGATGTGTTTAGAGCTCGCTCTCAGTTAGTAAGGTATGTGTTTTGGTGTTCTGTCTTTTGGTGTTCGTGTTCCGTTAGTTGGCTGTAGGGTTTATCCTGATTGTATTGTCTGTCTGTTCGTTGTTTGTTAGCGAGTGCTAACCCCGATATTCAGTTTGTTAGATTTCCCCTTTTCGATCCTTCGTTAGTCCCAATACAGTATTTGTTTGTTCTTCCCC
>JAVQIZ010111067.1:0-23500 GCA_036023535.2 Galaxias brevipinnis
TGTGTGTGTGTGTGTGTGTGTGTGTCTGGGGAGGGGGGTCGAAGGAGGGGCATTTAAAACTTTTGGGAGATTTATTGATGCCAGATGTGAGTGAAGTTTGAAAGAGATTGAGAATAACAGTCTAAAATACTCACTGCTTGTTTCATGAAATTAAACTTTCTTTCATATGCCTACATATGTTTAAATCACGGGGGTATATTATCGGAAGTTTTACACTGAGGTGAAGCGGAGTGAGTGAAGCGAGGGAAGAGGAAAACGCTGTCTGTTATGAAGACTCACAGGAAGCACGAAAGCGCTACGTTTGCAGAGTTGAGGAGGAACAGTGGATGGATGGAAAAAATATCGCCGTCAACCTTTGAACCGTGTTCCCTTGTCCTTGCGGAGTCACAAGACACTTGTTTTATATCACTTCCCGAATGCAAAAAGTAGGTTGTGTGAGGCTACTATTAGGTAGACTAGTGTTGTTAATAACTTCACATTATTTCGGTAAACTAATATGCTGTTTACCTGGATGAACTAAATAAACACAAACGAAGACAAAGGAGAGGGAAATGAAAAGAGGATGCGCTAATATCGGATGGTTTGTAACTTTGTATGAAAACATTCGTTATTCTTTTTTAACCGCTTTTTGGGAATAATTTATTGTGTGTCACGTAGGGAAGACACTGAGCAGAAATTACATTTAATGTTTAAAATGTCATAGTTGCCACACCGCGCTCGGTTCAGTAAGACGGTAGAACTTCTAGAAGGTTTATTTTTATTTAAACTTAATTTAAAATTGCAATGATCTTTTAATGAGCTTTTTGTTTTTCTGTGTGTGCGTGTGTATTTTAGCTCGTAATATCTCCCGGTCGGATTCTTTCTCTGCGTGCTTACGTCACAAGTTTGCAGCAATTAAGTTACCAACAATTTAAATTGCTGCAGTTACTGTAATATTCAACATTCAATCACATCGATGATATGTCATGTTGCTTTGCTGGCTGCAGAACGTGACAAGGGTCAAACAAAAAGAAAGGTGACGACGAGACCGTGTTGTGAGAGAAGCTAAAGACAACTGAAGAAAGCATGTCATCAGTTCATTTTAGTCCGGGCCCGGATTCCAATGGAGTTAATGGGTAAGTGATAAAACCATGACAGTGACCTGCTTACTATAAGCCGTCAACCTTCACCCTGTGGGACTTTTATAGGCTATATGAGGGATATAATGACTCGAGACAATTGCTAACTTCACATTATTGCAACACTTTAGATATTCTCTTGTGCAGTCACACTGACATTTACTGGAAAGCAAAGGCTTCCAACCCTGCTTTGTCCAATTTATAACGGATACATTTGTAATGTTGCGGACGTGACTTCACACTGTGTCCTGTCCTGTTGTGTAGGATTGGCAGATTGAAGGGTTATCAAGTACGATCAAATAAAATGTATTTGTGTAGCACTACAGGCAGTTCAATGTGCTGTACACCAGGCACGTACAAGGACGACACAAAAGACTGAGATAGAAACCAAAACCATTGTAATGAGAGAAAAACTAAAATGTTTAAAAAATTGCTAAGAAGGAACAATTCTGTCGAATGCACTATAGAATTGTCTTTAGTCTGGTTATACTGTTGCCTCTAATGGCTGTATACAATGCACAGTAATCACCCAGTGAAACTCCAGAATGTTGATTCTTATTAGAACTGTGTTACTTTACCATGTCATTTTGCAAACAAAGTATTATGGTTTCGTTTTGAGCATGATGTGCAGAGTGGTGCCATGGTTGAATTAAAATGTCCCTGTCAATGGAGACATAGTTGCTTATTTGGCTTCACACAGCAAAGTATGTTACAAACTCTGTCTTTTAAATTACAAATTTGTCTTTTAATGTTACCCAAATAAATCATTGCCTGGTGGTTACAGTATAAACAAGCCATTTGTCTCATGTTTTTTTTTCTCTTTCTCTCTCTCTCTCTCTGGCTCTCTCTCTCTGGCTCTTTCTCTCTTTCTTTATGTCTGTTTCTCTCTTTTCTTCATCCCTCTCTTCAGAAAGGATCACATTGATAAAATGGAGGAGGCTAAAGTGGAGATCGATGATGGGAAAGATGAGAGTGTGGACCCGGACACCATGTACTAGTAAGTGGACACACACTGCTGACTTACAACATTGAACCA
Organism: Galaxias brevipinnis; assembly: GCA_036023535.2. Lineage (NCBI taxonomy): Eukaryota > Metazoa > Chordata > Actinopteri > Galaxiiformes > Galaxiidae > Galaxias > Galaxias brevipinnis. The sequence goes on from JAVQIZ010111067.1 coordinate 2,155, forward strand.
CATTACAGACTACAAAATGAACTCCAATATGATGACATACACCTGAAACTACAAAATTACCTTCATCACAAGCTACAACCTGACATATAAAAATAGCCACAACCTAAACTACAACACTGACCCTACAGAATTACCAAAAATATAAACTACAACCTGAAGTATTATGGTTGTACAACACAATGCGCAACACAACTTACAATCTGACCTAAATCACAACTACAAAACTGACCTCTATTAACACCACCCAACACACAACCTACAACATGAACTACACCCCAAACTACAACATGAACTACACCCAAACTACAACATGAACTACACCTGGAGGGCAGTGAGCTCCTCAAACAGACCTATTGTCTAAAAAGGAAACAAGAAAGCTTCTTTTTAATAAGAACACAAGCAGCCACTATAGCCCTCTATAAAAAGAGAATTTGTTGTTCAATCGTATTGTTTGTAATCCATGTAAAGTAAACGATGCATATGTGTTTTCTCCTGTGTTGCCATGTTCCTCCTCTTGTACTAAATTCTTTACCTTGTTTATTCACAGTTTTCTTCTTCTTTGACGTTGTTTTTTTTCAAATACAGTAACATCCGAAGGAAAATCGCTCCTTTTGTTATGTCCTTTGGTTTCCGGTGAGTGGGGTTGATATTGGGTATGTTTGTTCGAGTATAAGCAGACAGGGACTGTGAGTGGGGCTGATATATATTTATTTATTTATTTATCATGATGAGGTAATGAAAGCTCTGTCTGTATCTCAGTGCACTCTTTATCATAATGAGGTACTGAGAGGTCTCTGTCTGTCTCAGCGCACTCTTTATCATAATGGCGTATTGAGAGGTCTGCCTGTCCTCCTCTTTGCAGGAAGTTTGGAGTGCTTCTGATCCTTTTGGACTTTGTGCTGGTGGCTGCAGACCTGGCTCTGCCCAGTCAGAGCAGAGAAGTAGGGAGAGTTTTTGAGATTATCTCCCTCTTCATCTCATTCTTCTTCCTCATCGACGTCCTATTACGAATCTACGTTGAGGGGTGAGTGTGAGTGTGAGTGTGAGTAGTGAGCGGGGCCGTTATGCGTGTGTATTTGAAACATACATCAGATTTGCCCGTAGAACAGGATGACGCGTACAGGAAGTCGGATGAAGAGTTGATGACGTCATGTTCGGCTACCCTTCTGCTGTTGTCGACACCATAACATTTATGATCTTATTCATCTTTATTACAGATCCCATTTGAAGTTGTATCACCTTTTTTTTATAGCTAAGGGAGTGATGTGGACTGACGTGTTTTCTGCTCATCTAAGGTTCAAGGTGTACTTCAGTTCCAAGCTGAACATTGTAGATGCCTGTATCGTGGTGGTCACCCTGATCGTGAACATGGTCTACAGCTTCTCAGAGCTGTCAGGTGCCAGCCTCATCCCCAGGTACGTTCACCCCTCTGACCCTAACCCTAACCATAACCCTGACCCTAACCCTATCCCTAGGCCTAGCCCTAACCATAACCTTACCCTAACCCTAACACTGTCTCCATGACCTCAGAGGAACAACAAGTCTAAATCTCCAGTAGCCAAACTACTCTGAGCACTCCCCTCAGCTGTGGCTTCTAATATTCATTAGTATTATAAGTGGGTCTGGATATGTGTCATTTTGTTATAATGATTTTTAGATGATGATGATTAATAATAATAATAATAATTATAATAATATTAACAAAATAAGTGTGTATTTTTACGAAACCTTCATTGAACCAGGGAACAATTCAATACAACATATAATATATATATGTGCTCCTCAGGGTGGTATCATTCCTGCGCGCGCTGAGGTTCGTGATCCTGATTAGAATCTTCAGGCTGGCCTCTCAGAGGAAGGAGCTGGCCAAGGCCACCAGGAGGATGGTGAGGTCATCGCCGTAGAAACACGGTGTCTTGGGAGATGGAAGGGTTGAGTTGGAGCTGATCAGACAGAAGTCAAGTTGTTTGGTTCGACAGTCAAAGCTCAAGTTTAATGTGGTGCTGCAGTTTCTATAGGATTCTCCCTCAAGACCTTTACCCTTTGAATGTAATGAAATTTACAAGACCTTTTATACCCTTTAATGACCTTTTAACCCTTTGAACTTTGTGTGGGGTCAGGTGTCTGAGAACAAGCGGCGTTACCAGAAGGATGGCTTTGATCTGGATCTCACTTACGTCACAGGTGAGAGTCACATCTCTCTTTGGGATGGCTGAAGGGGATGTCCTCGAGTTTAAGAAGTTAAGATGAAATGTAAAAAACAATTCTTGTTTTTGTTTCCAGAGCGTGTGATTGCCATGTCGTTCCCCTCTTCCGGCAAACAATCTTTCTACAGAAATCCAATCAGGGTATAAGAGAGCACACACACACACACACAAACATCCATATGTACACAAACACACACACAAATGCATACACAATACAAAACTGCGATAACTCACATTTATTTATTTCTCTCCCTTTTAGAACGTGGCCAGGTTTCTAGACGCCAAACATGAGGGCCACTACAAAGTCTACAACCTCTGCAGTGAGTGGGCTCTCGCTGTCTGTTGGTCACACCTTTTAATTCAAGATTGAAGAATTCTGTCCAAAAAAATTTTTTCTTGTTTTCCCTTCCCCTTCAGTTTGAACTAGTTATTGTCCACACTTCAAGAGTACATTCAAAGTACGTGAAGTGTTTCACAGCAGCTTCTCCGAGAAGCAGCTTTTTTTTCAGTGCGCTGCGTGGTGTCTTACGTGTTGGTGGATCTCCTTCCAGGTGAGAAAGGTTACGACCCTCAGTTCTTCCACTACCGGGTGGAGAGAGTCTTCATAGACGACCACAACGTCCCCTCCCTGGAGTGAGTACCAGTACACCAGGCCTTGTTGTTATTGTTGTTGTTGTTGTTATTATCTATAGTCTGGACTGAGTACCAGTACACCAGGCCATGCTGTTATTATCTATAGTCTGGAGTGAGTACCAGTACACCAGGCCATGCTGTTATTATCTATAGTCTGGACTGAATACCAGTACACCAGGCCATGTTGTTGTTGCTGTTGCTGTTGTTATTGTTAACTATACTCGTGTGTGTGTGTGTGTGTGTGTGTGTGTGTGTGTGTGTGTGTGTGTGTGTGTCTCTCGATCTGTCTCTCTCTCTCTCGCTCAGGGACATGCTGAAATACACTGAAGGAGTAAGAGAGTGGATGGCTGCAGACTCTCGCAACATTATCGTTATCCACTGCAAGGGAGGGAAAGGTGAGGTGTGAAGGCTTACTCTCCCTTCCTTTCCAATCAGCTGGCTTTATCAGTAGAACAAATGAAAATACTTCTCGCTCAGGCTCCATGACAAGGCAGAAGCTGGGTAGAGATCTGCATGACCTAACAGTCTGGATTTGACAAGTAATCCAGCTCACAGTAGTTAATGCTGGACATACTTATAGTCACCAACTGTAAGCCCCCAACCCCTATCTTCTCTGAAATCACATTCTATTTGATATGGCGGTCTATTTAAACTGGCACACTGTGCCTGTGTTGCTGCCCCCTAGTGGTTGAATACTGCAGTTGCTGCCTCTTCACTGAATTGATACACCTGTGTGTTTGTGTTGGTTTCCAGGTCGGACAGGTACCCTTGTGTGCACCTGGCTGATTGACAGTGACCAGTTTGAGAGTGCACAGGTAAGTCTCTGTTATATAGGGGAAGTACTCACTGTGCTCTGAGAAAGGAGAACGGCATATCTTTATGTAGAAATGTGAAGTATAACCGTGCGGGTCTCTCAGGACAGTTTGGAATACTTTGGGGAAAGACGGACAGACAAGAGCCAGAGCTCCAAATTCCAGGGAGTGGAGACCCCCTCACAGGTAAGAGAGAGAGAGAGAGAGAGAGAAAGAGGTCCAATTAAAGAAAAGACAAAATTTCAAGTGAAACTGCTGTTCTTTTTTTCCCAGTGGTGCCAGTTAATATGATTGGACCTGCAGCAAAGTAGCTTCCCTTACTTTCCTTAGTATCTAATGTTGTGCAATAACCAGGTTATTGAAGAGATACACTATGGAATATAATGCCATATCTGCCATAACAGATATTTCTACATTATAGATTACACTCAGAGCTGCCAAATAGAACCATTAGCATTTAGATTATATTTATGTTGTGAGCCCTAACCCTGACAAAGGGTCAAAGTTCACAGAATCCCCTTTGTCCAACGTCACCCCAACCCCACAGAGCAGGTACGTGGGCTACTATGAGGTGATGAAGAACCAGTTCAATAGACAAATGCCTCCTCCTTTGAGCCTGAGGGTCAAGAGCATCCGCGTCCACTCCATAGAAGGTGAACCCCCTTTTAAACGGTACCGGTTCTATGAGGATACAATTTAATAAATGTATTTACTGTTAAAACGTTTTTAAACTGTACCTGTTATGTTAGAATATGCTCTGTAGCAGGTCAGTCCTTTGAAACTGTACCTGGCAGTTATATTAGGATATACTTTGATAAATGTATATACTTTAAGAGAGGCATCCACTCGATAGCAGGTGAGTCCTCATGGAATCCCCAAACTGTACCGGTTATATTAAAGGATACAATTGAATAAATGTATCTGTATACTCTAACACCAGTATGATGAAACTGACTCATGGCGGTTATCTTAGAATATACTTTGATAGATGTATACAAACAATTATGATATTACAATAAAAGTACACACAGGACAATTGTGTTGTACAACATAATTATAGTATGATGAAACTTGGCAGTTATATTAAAATACACTGATAGATCTGAACGCAGCACCTCCATATTGTTGTTCATTGTAATATTAGTGATGTTAATTTTTCATTTTGTTGTTCATTGTAATTTTAGTGATGTTCATTTTTCATTTTGTTGTTCATTGTAATTTTAGTGATGTTTATTTTTCCTTTGTTCTTCATTATAATTTTAGTGATGTTTATTTTTAATTTTGTTGTTCATTATGATTTTAGTGATGTTTATTTTTCATTTTGTTGTTCATTATAATTTTAGCGATGTTTATTTTTCATTTTGTTGTTCATTATAATTTCAGTGATGTTTATTTTTTAAACCAGGTGTTGGAAGAGGTAATGGCAGTGACCTGATGGTGAAAATCATCGTGAGAAAGGAGGTGGTGTTTCAGTGTGTGTGTGCCAAAGAAGAAAACTGCACTGTGAGTTAAACGCACTCACTCATACACATATAGCTGGTATAGTGGTATGAAACTCACTCACTCATACACATATAGGTGGTATAGTGGTATGAAACTCACTCACTCATACATATATAGCTGGTATAGTGGTATGAAACTCACTCACTCACACATATAGCTGGTATAGTGGTATGAAACTCACTCACTCATACACATATAGCTGGTATAATGGTATGAAACTCACTCACTCATACACATATAGGTGGTATAGCGGTATCAGCTCTTGGTGTTTGATCCTCCAGGTGTTTCCGGACACGGGCAGTAACGCGGTGGTGATCAGCCTACAGAACGGCCCTGTGGTCAGTGGAGACATCAAAGTCATGTTCCAGTCCAGCGCGGTGAGTGGCTCCCATCCCTAGAAGCTGCTCTGTCACAACCAGTTACCATAGAGACCTAGAGGGGCTTACAGACTGTTACAACCAGTTACCGTAGAGACCTAGAGGGGCTTACAGACTGTTACAACCAGTTACCATGGAGACCTAGAGGGGCTTACAGACTGTTACAGCCAGTTACCGTAGAGACCTAGAGGCTACTGTCTGTCACAACCAGTTACCGTAGAGACCTAGAGGGGCTTACAGACTGTTACAGCCAGTTACTATGGACACCTAAAGGGGGCTTACTGTCTGTTACAGCTAATTACTATAGACACCTAGACGGGCTTACCGACTGTCCCAGAGAATTACTATAGACACCTAGATGGGCTTACTGACTGTCACAGCTAATTACTATAGACACCTAGAGGGGCTTACTGACTGTCCCAGATAATTACTATAGCCAGCAGACAGGTCGGCTCTATTGACTGTCACAGCTGGTTAATATAGGCAGTGGAGGGATTAGTCCTTTGGTCACTAAACCTGGCTGTTTTATTGTTTGTGACCCACAGGGCTTGTTACTATATTAGCCAGTGGAGGTGCTATTAAATATTAAACTTGTCTGTATTGTTATTTTGATCCCTAGGGGTTGCCTAAAGGTTATGAAGACTGTCCTTTCTACTTCTGGTTCAACACGTCCTTCGTAGAAGATAAGAAGTATGTCCTGCTTTTGAAAAAGAAAATATACTTACAAACACATTTCAATTTCTGTTATCTTTCCATGTTCGTATAGATTCTCAATGTCTGGCAGACATTACACCAGTTAAGTCAATATGCCTATCCACAGAATGTGACTCTTAGGAATAGATTAGATTTATGTTAGCCGTGCACATTGTCCCCAAACATCGGTTTCTTTGTATAAATACTGCTGTCTTAGTTCACAAACCTAACCTCACAAAATGTATCTATTTGCTAACACTAACTTTGTTTTTAGATGCTAACACTGACACTTGTAACTGTTTCCTTTTAGAAATTATTTTAACTTGTATATATGCTGCTGTCTTAGACCAATTTTGTGAGGTTAGGTTTGTGAACTATTTGCTTACACTTTTTTTTCTTTTCGATGCTAACACTGACGCTGTTCTTTTTAAAATTCTTTTAACTTGTCGTTCATAACAAACACATGACTGCGTCTTTTTATTTCATTTTTTTAAATTAAATGTTTTTATTATTGTTTTATGTCTCCTGCCTCCAAAGGCTCTTTCTGTCTCGTGAGGAACTGGACAACCCTCATAAACCCAAAACCTGGAACATCTACAAGGAGGACTTTGGCGTCAGCGTTTTCTTCTCTGACCCGGAATGACCTTTTTTCAAAGGACCCAATGGGACAGGAAGCGTCTCAATCATCTAAAGTAGCTCCCTTTTTTTTCTGCAACAGACAAATGTAAAGGGATGCATCTCAACGGTTTAAAGCAACTCCCTTATCTTTGTTTTTTTTTTTGTTTTTTTGCAGAGGGGAGAGTTTGAAAAAGAAAAAGTGTGCCTTCTATGATTTACCTGTCAGATTTCATTCACTAAGTTTGACGCTAAAAAATTTTTCTTTCTGACTACTGGATAAAAATATGCTTCAGGTAAACCTGAATAACTAGTTACTTCACTGTCCTGATGTAGTTTGACAGCATGGCGTACGGAGTCCCTGAATTATTTTACTGAGCCATTAGTGTATTAGATCTGCCATTTTCTACTTGTTAATCGAAAATCAAACTACTTTGTCATGGAAGTCAGAGATATGCTACACTAACTTTGACGGTTTACATTGTATCGTGTGAAAGGTCTTCTGGTTGTTTAATCATTTGATGCAAATGGGGATTGATTGAAGAATCAAAGTGAATTACCATAATCCATTTTATTCAAATATACAATTACAATATTATATCCCAACCTAAAAATCCATGATCTTGACTCAATTGAATTTTTAAATACTATCCGTCACACAAACATTTCACACTTTAGGACCCAATAGCCAATCACAAACTGTTAAATCTGGAGCCACGTAACCAAAGTGGCGTTCCCAAAACGAGCACTACATTAAGATATTAAAGTGCAAACCGATTCAGTGATGGTGTTTGAGGTTCCTGGTTGAATGCTTGATCATACCAACCTGTTTTAAACTACAAGGTCCTATTATTACGTTGGATAGTATGTTCAAGTCAGCAAAATAACCATTGATTCTTTAAACTAAATAGCTAGGTTTTTTCTTAGTAAAGATCAGGGAATCAGCATTATTCAAGGCACAATCAGTGGGTCAGTTAATCTTGTGCAAAAATACAGGTGGTGGAATTTGGACTGTGCTCTTACAAGTGAAACAATCACATTGTCTATCATGCCTACAACCACCACCAATGGAGTTTGTAACGACTGTTCAACAAACAAGGCATCTTTCTGAATACACATGGGTCAAGACAACACTTTGGACAAAAATCACCACCACAACTCAGTAGAAAACCTACTTACTCTATCCTTTTTGTAGAGTAAAGGGTGGCCTGCAACACAAGACTCAATATTGCTTTACTCTCAATAAACGTCTGGACAATCATTTAAAGCTAATTAACTCTGGACATCCTAAAATTTGAGCAACCTATTTTTTGTTTTAACTGGTCACAGCCAGTAGTAAGACAAAGCCTTCAATAAAATACACAGATTGGCAGACCGTGAGGTCAACGTGAGGTCATCGTTGCTCTTCATCAGATTATAAAGGCTCAGTTCTACAGTTTGCACTGAGAGATCACACCGTCTGGCTGAGCCCAGAATCCGGCCCAGCCCGGTCCGGTCCGGTCTGGTCCGGTCCGGTCCGGCTCAGCACAGGGTCCTCGTGGCCGCCCGGACCATGTCGCCGTGGAAACCGTTGAGCAGGTCGCACTGCTGCAGCTCGTCATAGCGGCCGCTCCGGAGGAAGCACAGCAGAGCCGTCTTACACGTCTCCCTGCAGGGCTGGGACACGTGACCCTTGTGTCTAAGGAACCAGAACCGCTGGAAGGTCCGGTCGTCACTCACAAAGGCACGCAGCAGCCCGTCCCAGTCTGAGGGGAAGAGGGTGGAGATGCCATAGGCCTGGCTGGCCCGGTAGAGCAGGGTCCATTTGGGGTGGGGGTCCGGAGCGTTGGCGGCGGCGGCGGCGGCGCTGCGGGCCAGGCTGGACCCAGAGGGGTGGGGGGGGTTGTTGGCCTCCGTCAGGTTCAGGATGTAGGTCTCGTGGTCCAACACCAGACGTGAGCTTCCTTTGTAGTTCCCGTCCACCATGTAGACGCGGTAACCTAGCAACGACACACACAGAACATTACAATCAGACTGACCAAGTATGACTTTTATCTAATGTGTCTCTTTTAAAAAAACTAAATAAAAAGGAGATGACATTTTGTGTGAGCCACATGGGTTTAGGACACTGTAACCTAGCAACGGCGCACACACAACACTGAAAACAGACTTTGGCAGTGACCGGACACGTGACATCACCTGGGTTGAGGTTGATGTAGGTGGTAGCACTTGGAGCGACGAAGGCCACGCCCACAGGGCGTGTCATTGTCTCCTCGTCGTAAAACATCTGGAACTCATCCAGGTGAGTGTGCCCGAAGAACTGCCCTGTGATCGTACTCTCATACCTGGGGGGGGGGGGGGGTATCACTATGATTCAGACAGATCGGCCTAAAAAAACACAATTGCCAATAGAACATCATCATTTAATGAGAATGTCCTATAAAAACATAACTGCCCCTTAAACCTATACCCCAGAGAGAATTGCCCTTTAAACCTATACCCCATGGAGAACTGCCCCTTAAACCTATACCCCAGGGAGAATAAAGGCTTTCCAAGTCAGGTTGAAATGTGAATTATATCTAAAGTAAACTTTGTTTCTATTTTTTATTTGAATAGTTTCCTGCTTTTACTTGTTATGTTGGTAAGTGCATTCTTTTTTATGCATGCATTTTATTTTGCAGACAGCCCAGATTTACTTAAAGGTTAGAAAAAATAAATATGTTGACATATGGCTATCTTCAGGGTCATCTTTTCTATAAGAATTCACCATGGTTAAGTGTATCTCTTTCTCGGTGGCAGAACTGAAAGTTTATTTCTGGACCACTATAAAGGGGAACTTGCCACTTGAGCAACCAAGCCGTCAGCCTTATGAGAAACAACACCTAAACTAGATTCAACTCCATGTGGACGCCACTCTATTGTAAAGCAATAAAGGAACAAGGATGTCCCTGCCAGATTAAAGAGAGAGAAAGGGGGGTGACAGAGGGGATGGGGGGATGGTGGTAACATGGGGCGAGGGGGGGGGGGGGGGCAGGGGCACAGAGGTCAACACGGCTCTGGGGCTTAGTGACCTCCAGCCAGCCATGCGTACCTGTTGACGATATGATAGTAGTTCCAGCTCCAGCTGCTGAGGCAGAGGCCGGGAGGGATGTGTCCGATGATGTGGACCTGTTGGTGGGGAGAGGGTTGGAAACACATCACTGAGGAGGGATGGTTATGGTAGTGGTGCTCCTACCAGATAGTGGAAGATAATACATTCCCTTGTCTCTCCTCTCTGGTCTTCAGTGGTTAAACCAAGCACTTCGTAGTGGTGGTCAGTTTAAACTTGACAAAAACCTGATTATTTGTTTTAGTGGCTAACCCTTTACTAATTTCCTCCTCTAATTTCACAATTCCAGCCTGCCCCGCTCACCTTCTCCCCCTTGTCCTCGCTGCCCTGCAGGACGTGTACCAGCCACTGAAGCTGGTTTGCCGGGTCGGTGGAGTTGACCATCAGCCAGTAGTTTTCTCTGGCACAGAAGTTCATGTTGAGGGAAACCACCCTTAGACCAGGCTGCACCTCCAAGGTGTAAAAGCCTGCATATCTGGACCCAGGAAACACACAAATACACACATATAAAAACTAGGTCGGCTCCCCAAGCCAAAGTGCCCCGTTGAACATATACACACTTCAACCAATGAGATCTGGGAAGTGATGTCTAGCCATTCGAGACCACTTCTGCTTGGTAACCATGGAGCGTTTAAGGATTTTTATGCACAAACACTCGACAAGGGTGTCTGCTTTCACCACTAGTGTTTCCTACAACAGCTGGTGCTGCTGCATACAAGTCGCTTTGGATAAAATGTAAATGTGGATGTAAATAATAGGCAATACAACAAAAACAACCTGTTCCAATTAAACCAAGCCCTTCATTCTTACCTCCACGTCCTCTTCGAGGGAAAGAGGCCATCTAACAAGCCATGCATCACTGGGAGAACAAATCGGCCCATACATGGACCAAAACTGACCAAAGGTAACTAGTCCAATATACCCATATATGGACCAAAACTGACCAAAGGTAACTAGTCCAATGTACCCATATATGGACCAAAACTGACCAAAGGTAACTAGTCCAATATACCCATAAATGGACCAAAACTAACCAATGAGAACTAGTCCAATATGCTCCATATATGGACCTAAACTGACCAGTGGAGAAGCTCCTACCTGAGTGTCTTCAGGGCCTGCTCAGGTAACCATGGCGCCCACTCCTCGGCCATGGAGTCATAGAGCCAGCGGGCGGAGCGGTTGCCGTGGACAAAGGGCGGGGGGAAGCTGTTGACTGGAGTACTCTCGTGGTTTCCTATGGCGGGGTACACCGTCACGTTGGGACCCAGGTGTCTAGACAACACAGGTGAAGAGGAAAACGTACAGACAGTTGTCATGGCAGGGAGTACAAACTCTTAGGTGGTTTTCACAGCCAGAGAGTAAAAACAACACCAAAGATTCTCAGAAAAAAACAGTTGGTTTTTCGTTCCGCCAAATGTATAAATGGTAAAACGCAGTGGTCTGAATCAACACATTCAATAAGTAGGAAAGTAAAAAAGCAAATAAATAAAATTAAAAATCACTGTAATCAGTCCTAAACAGCACTAGTTAGTACACTTCCCTTGCTGACATGTCTGAACACACAGGCTTATGGAAACATGTCCCCAAACACATGTGGACGGTGCACATGTCCCCAAACATGTGTGGGCGGTGTGCCGTCTTACTTGTGTATGAGCCGTGAGACGACGGTCAGCGCGGACAGCTGCTGCTTCCTGGTCTGGGACCACACGTTGTGAGCGGGGATGTCCCCGGTCCAGTAGACCCAGTCCCAGGGTCCGGTTCTGGCCGCGCTGTCCAGCAGACTGTCCACGGTGCGAAGCGGCAGGTCACACTTACTGTACGTCCCCCAGAACCCGGCTTCCCTCCGGCGCCAGCTCGGGATACCCGAGTCGTTACGGCAACACAGCGGGTCCTTACAGTCCGCACTGCTGCCCTCGGCGTAGTCCTGATCAAAAAAGGAACACAATCACAGATTAGCGTCAGAACTGCCCCCTCAGTATCTATAGCCCTAAACCACAACAAGCCAAACCAGAGACCACAGTACAAGAACAATATCACTTCATCCCCCGCATAACACGCACTACCCACCTGGTCCCAGTGAATATCTGTGAGGAACAGCACCCTGCTCAGAGGGGACCCCGGTTTGGGCGGGCTGAGGGGGCTCACAGGAGGCTTGGGAGTTTTGGGCAAGGTGACGTTCCAGGGGGCGTAGAGGTCGAAGTGTCCGCAGGCGGGGCCCACCAGCAGGGCGCAGGCCTCGGAGGGCCAGAGGAGGGACTGCTGCAGCACCCGGATAACGTCGTCCCGGAACAGCTCCGTGATCTGACGACACACCCGCTCGTCGGCCAGGTGCAGACGGACGCAGGCCTCGTCCACCGCCTTGGCCACGCGCTCCTCGTTGACGTCGCTCTGGAGAGAGGGAAGAGAGTAAAAATGAGAGAGAAAGAGGAAAGAAAGAAAGACAGAAAGACAGGAAAACAGGAAGACAGAATGAAAGAAGGTGGAGAGTAAGGAAGGAGAGACAGGGAGAGGAAGTAAGGTAGAAGAGAGGCAGAGAGACATAGAAAGGAAGGGGAGAGTGAGGAAGAGGAAGGTAGATAGGAAGGAGGGAGGAAGAGGGGGTTTTAGAAGAAGGGGAAGGAGGAGACGGGGGAGGGAGAAAGGGGGAGAAAGAGAGAGACAACAAAAGAGTAAGCAGAGGAGGTGAGAGAAGTTAAAGTTAGCCTCTTAGCCGACACATAAAAGCTGCCTGAAACTGGCGCGGAAAGAGCAATGTTCTTGAAGTGTGACATTAGTCACAGCCGTGAAGAACCACAATGAAAGGCACTGAACATGCTGATGGGTAAAGGCCAAACTATAACCACATGACCTACGGTTACAGAGAATAAAGCACTATGGGGAAAAAAATACACAGCACACGGCACACCACATAACCACAACAATTCCAGTTAACAGTCCAATTGCCTTTTATGGACCCCTGTAAGGCTCAGCACCATGATGGTGTGAAAAGGTGTTCACACCACTTCTGGGTTAGACCTAAATGACTTAAATTAAATGATTTAAATGACTAGTTATAGCCGAGTTCCAGTCAGAAGAACACTTCCTAAAAGTATGGTAGATTTGTATGAATAGTACATAGTGCACTTCACTGACCTGAGTTAGGCGTCAATGGCCAGTGTTAAACTTTGACATAGTATCAGTTGACTGCGTGAGTGTGTAAGCAAATTCTAGACCTCTGAACTAAGATCGATGAAAAATGTTGAATGCATATGCAAATTCCAGACCTCTGAACGAAGATCGATGAAATATGTTGAATGCATGTACGCAAATTTGAGACCTCTGAACTAAGATTGACGAAAAACATCGATTTCCACTACATTGTGGAATAATTTGTTATAGTCTGGCAACTGCCGAAATCAGACACTGACTTTTAATACAAATTAAAAATTGGTATGTTGAAATGTAGCCTATAGAACTGTATCGATTTCCCTTCCCTGAAATTACTCCGAATTATTGACTCCTTACTTCATACTCTGGTTCGGTGTGTAAGATTATTAGGGTGTAAAAAATAAGCTATAATCGAAGAGAAACATCCTTACCAGCAGGGCGATGTCAAGGATGGTGAACACGGCTTTGCAGACAGGGCAGGTAAGATTCCTCCAGTTAAAGCCAACTTGAAGACGATCGACCTGCTGCATAAACATCACACTCGGCTTCTCTTGCGTCTGGAAAGGGTTGAGAGATACGAAAGGTGCCGAACTCAGTACCAGGGCACAGCATATCAACAATCCAAGACCGCTGGGCACTGCGGTATACTGCATTGTTCACACAGGAGATAGTGTGTTGGTGTAGATAACCTGAAAAGTAAAGATTAGATATCGGTTAACCGGAAAACGATTATGGGTAGCATTGGCAAACAAAAATAGTCATAACTTCAGAAATTACAGGTAGAAAACTCGCGACTAACACACGCCTTGAAACCACCTCTGCATGTAAACAAACAGGAAGTAATCAGTTGTCAGTTTGCTAGCTCTACTCTTTACTGTAGTTTACCTTCAGGAAGACAGTCAACTTTCTTTAAAGAGCCTAAGTTCTAAAGACGATGGGTAAAAAAACTTCAATAGCTTCAGTTACACAAAGAGACCCTTACACCGGGGTTAAAGACCTCCAGATTCAGAGTAACAACAAGCTCGCTTTGACAACAAACGCCGCTTATAAGCAACGCCGCATCGTCTTATGAAAGGTAGTCAGCTGACAGATCACGTGGGCCACCGGGATTTTTTTTCACCGTTTGCAGCGGAATATGAAAAAAGTTGATACTTAAAAACAAATGGCTAGTTTCTGCCAAAACACCCTCATTTGTTCAAGCGTATTTAATTATAACATAAAAGTAGGTTTATCATATCTAAAGCTAAAGAGAAACATAATACTGGTAAATGGTGCCATAAAAACTAAACATGATCAAAATAAATGTTTAACGGATATAACAACTTAAAAGTGATGACAGGACACATAAAAAAATAGTCAAAGCATTTGTTTTATAACAAGACATCACATAATAACAAACCAAATTACAACAAAACCTAATCTACATCATGACGTTTATTGCATAGCATATTGGTAAACAATACTGTTTTTCCCATTTTTTTAATTATCTTTGGATTGTTTTTACTAGGCTACTATAGGCCTATATCTAAGAATGAAAATGTCCTATAACTTATACTATCACACGATTGATTGGTTTGGCAGCGTGGATGACAGAATAGGAATGAAAACAGCAATACATATTTGCAGTTTGATCATATATAAACTGAAAACCAAGCAACAAAAATGACAAATAAATATCCTATGCAGTTGGCCTTATGTGAGCAAAAAAAACTAAAGATCATAAATGTGTCTGAAAAAGGAAGTGGCAAACGTTTTTCTCCAACATACACAACAGCTTAGCTTTGCTGTACATACTAAAAGTGTCAAAAGCATGTTTCATATTTGAGCCAACAAAGAGTTGATCTGAATGGTTGGCACATATGTCTACTCTATTGTATGAAAAGCAGCTTCAGATTTTAATATCAGAACCTTTTCCTGTGTAGCACCATTCCTTAAATGAAGCATTCATATTCTTACAGAACTACCATGTTGTTTTACCAGAGGATAGAGATGTATAATTACAAAAGAAGGTCATTGCAACTGTAGTATAGTTTGAAGTGATTATAAGATTCATTAAACAAAAAAGGAATATTACTCACAATATCTCTTTACATTTCAATGTTGACCTACAGATGAAACCATCAACAGTAAAGAGTATGTTTGGAAAAACATAATTACCTGTAATAAATAGGGAAACTGAAATATGACAGTTTTTATAAACAGCAAAGTAGCTTCGTGGACATCTTGCCTAGATGATATTGGAATGCTGGCCTGCTGTATGTGAAGTGAATGTAGTTCTAAATGTGGCGTTTGTTACAGTATGCCACTGAACTCTGCAAAGCTACTGTAATGTTGACAAAGACCAATGGATGCTTCTTCCCCAGTTAAAAGATCTGATAAAAGTGAAATGTTCCTAGGCTTTAATATATAAAGTGGCAAGTTGATTATCCCTGCTCATAAAAAACATTTCTCTGGCAGTGAACATTGGACAGTGGCTGTTGTAGTGCTAAGGCTAAATAATGTGGTTCTTTGGGGTTTATGCAGAGAAAAGGATACACAAAAATACAGGGAGTAAGTGTTGTTTTTTGTTATGTGGTGAAGCAAAAAAAAATCGCCCTCTCTGCACTGGTCTGATTTCCTTTCTGTATGATGCAAATACTGATGGGAAGCTTTTTTTTGTGAAGTTTGTAACACACATAACAGTGACGCACATCTGACAACAGGGGTTTGCAGGAAGTACACGCATAAACGACCCATACTCTCCCCAACCATTCTAATACCAACATTACACCAGGCAAGCGCAGGGACAAGAGTCTAATTCTGGGCTCTCCATTGTTTTGGTTTTTGTCTCTTTTGTTAGTTAAACCTAGTTAAATAAAGATTATTATAAACACTTCTATGGTCATTTTGTGTATCCCTTCTGGAGCGTTCACTTGTCTTGCATTTTCTCTAGGATGGGGACGATCATGTCGAACTTGGGCCTCTTGGCCGGGTCCTCGTTCATGCACAGCCTCATGAGCTTGCAGATGTGGGGGGAGATCCCAGGCGGTATGGTGGGCCGCAGGCCCTCTAGTGCCACCTAGAGGAGGGAGGGGGCATGACCAGCAGCGTGTCAGTCACTGGAAACACGCGGTGTAGCCTCAGAACATGCAGAATTGTGCTGGCGTTATGTGTAATGTGTGTTCAACAGCAGACAGACATAAAACTGGGCCAGCTAGAAGTACCACTACAATAGGAAACAGCAGAGTAGTTTGGTCTGTTGCAGTATGTCTATATTGTGGTGTATCACAACACACCTGGTGCACCAACCAATACACACACACACACACACACACACACACACACACACACACACACACATGCAAACCAACACCCCCCGCCACACACAGACACAGACACACAGTCTCTCTCACACACACACACACACACAGACACACAGACACACACACACACACACACACACACACACACACACACACAGACCTTCATGCCAATCTCCATCTGAGAGAGTTCAGCAAAGGGGACCTCTCTGGTGACCAGCTCCCAGAGCAACACGGCAAAGCTCCACATGTCAGCTGACCTCCGGTTGATGTCCTCAGGTTTCTTCTGGAGGGCTGGGTGGAGAGGAGGAGGAGAGAAAGGGAGGATGGATAGTTAAATCTGGAGGGCTGGGTGGAGAGGAGGAGGAGAGGAGGAGGGTTAGTTTAATATGGAGGGCTAGGTGGAGAGGAGGAGGAGAGGAGGAGGGTTAGTTTAATCTGGAGGGGTAGGGGGAGAGGGGGAGGAGAGGAGGAGGGTTAGTTTAATCTGGAGGGCTAGGTAGAGAGGAGGAGGAGAGGAGGGGAGGATGGTTAGTTAAATCTGGAGGGCTAGGTAGAGAGGAGGAAGAGAGGATGGTTAGTTTAATCTGGAGGGCTAGGTGGAGAGGGGGAGGAGAGGAGGATGGTTAGTTTAATATGGAGGGGTAGGTGGAGAGAGGGAGGGGAGGATGGTTAGCTGAGTAGTCACTATTCTCCTGAGTAGTCCCTATTCTCCTGAGTAGTCACTATTCTCCTGAGTAGCCCCTATTCTCCTGAGTGGTCACTATTCTCCTGAGTAGTCACTATTCTCCTGAGTAGTCCCTATTCTCCTGAGTAGTCCCTATTCTCCTGAGTGGTCACTATTCTCCTGAGTAGTCCCTATTCTCCTGAGTGGTCACTATTCTCCTGAGTAGTCACTATTCTCCTGAGTAGTCACTATTCTCCTGAGTAGTCCCTATTCTCTTCAGTAGTCACTATTCTATTCACTTTTTTCACTATTCTCTTCACACAGCTTTCAACCTCAAGCCCTTATATGGCCACTTTCTCTTCGTCTCTGAAAAGGTTTGGAGTTGGATATTTAGGCCCTGACGAAACTAGAAAGCCCTTCATTAAATGTTGCCAAGTAGAAGTTCCCCTTACCGAGAAAAAAACAAAAGTTAAAAAACCGGTTGTTCAAAATCCATCCTGGACTTGACAGGGAGTTAACTCTCGTATCAGAATAAAAGGGCAAAGCAACACGGTTTAATAAACGCTGTCTGAGGCAGGGAAGAAAACTGGAGTTAAGAGGTAGGAAGAGAAGAAAATAAAATCAACAGAAAGAAGAAAAGAAAGGGTTGATTTGAAAGTAGGTAGATAGAGGAAGTATTTAATGATGGCTAGAAGGTAGGAAAGAAAGAAGAAGGATTGGAGACGGGGGCAGATCATTGAGTTTATTCTGCTTCTACTAACAGGCATGCTGAACTTGTGAGTACATGAGGTAAATGTGTGACTTAATCCAAACACCAGGGACAGCTAATGTATACAATGACAGGGCTGAGTGTGGGTGTGTGTGGGTGTGTGTGTGTGTGTGTGTGTGTGTGAGTGTGTTTTAATGTGTGAGTATGAGCTCGAATGTGAGTGTGTCATGACTCACACATTCTAGAATACAGTTAATAAGAAAAATAGGGAGAAGTGGAGAGAGGAGAGGAGAGGGGAGGAGAGGAAGGGGAGAGGAGAGGAGAGAATACCTTCGGGGGCCATCCAGGCAGGGGAGTACATGCGTCCTGGACACTGGAAGGAGAACTTGGCGTCGGCCATGCTGACTCTGGCTGTCATGTCCTCGTCAATCTGTCAATCAAACGACACACACACAGTCAATCGATAACACAATGGATTTATGAATTACACACAGTCAATCAATATCACAGCAGATAGATGAATTACCCACTGTCAATCAATACCACAGCAGATTTATGAATCACACAGTCAATCAATAACACAACAGACATTTGAAATACACACAGTCAATCAATAACACAACAGACATTTGAATTACACACAGTCAATCAATAACACAACAGACATTTGAATTACACAGTCAATCAATAACACAACAGGATTTATGATTAATCATTTGTCCTGAGTGGTTGCAGAGAAGAGCCAAACTCACTGTGCATTTGAGGAGTGACAAATTAAAAGTTAAAATGAACAAAAAAAACACAAAATGCTCCGAAGCTTTTTAACTCGCAATCATATCACATTGATGGCAGACCCCTAGCTACAACACCAACCACATCAGATCCTGTTTCATTATGACAGAACTATAGCTACCGCACCAACCACATCAGATCCTGTTTCATTATAACAGACCCGTTAGCTACAACACCAACCACATTAGATCCTGTTTCATTATGACAGAACTATAGCTACAACACCAACCACATTAGATCCTGTTTCATTATAACAGACCCCTTAGCTACAACACCAACCACATTAGATCCTGTTTCTGTTCTGTTCTAGTCGTAGGGTTCTGTAGGGTTCTGCTAGTGTATGTGCTGTGACTGTAGCTTTGTTCTGCTCTGTTTTGTTCTGTTCTAGTTGTAGGGTTCTGTAGGGTTCTGCTGGTGTTGGTGCTGTGACTGTGGCTGTGTTCTGCTCTGTTCTGTTCTGTTCTACTTGTAGGGTTCTGTAGGGTTCTGCTGGTGTATGTGCTGTGACTGTAGCTTTGTTCTGCTCTGCTCTGTTCTGTTCTACTTGTAGGGTTCTGCTGGTGTATGTGCTGTGACTGTAGCTTTGTTCTGCTCTGCTCTGCTCTGTTCTGTTCTGTTCTGTTCTAGTTGGAGGGTTCTGTAGGGTTCTGCTGGTGTTGGTGCTGTGACTGTGGCTGTGTTCTGTTCTGTTCTACTTGTAGGGTTCTGTAGGGTTCTGCTGGTGTATGTGCTGTTACTGTAGCTTTGTTCTGCTCTGCTCTGTTCTGTTCTGTTCTAGTTGTAGGGTTCTGCTGGTGTTGGTGCTGTGACTGTGGCTGTGTTCTGCTCTGTTCTGTTCTGTTCTAGTTGTAGGGTTCTGCTGGTGTTGGTGCTGTGACTGTGGCTGTGTTCTGTTCTGTTCTAGTTGTAGGGTTCTGTTTGTATGACTGTTGGTGCTGTGATCGTGTCTTTGTTCTGTTGTAGTTGTACTGTCCAGTGTGTGTGTGTGTGTGTGTGTGTGTGTGTGAGAGTGTGTTGGTGAGTGTGTTGGTGTGTTGGTGTGTGTGTGTGTGTGTGTGTATGTGAGTGTGTTGGTGTGTTGGTGAGTGTGTTGGTGTGTGTGTGTGTGCGTGTTGGTGTGTGTGTGTGTGTGTTTGTGTGTGTGTGTGTTGGTGAGTGTGTTGGTGTGTGTGTGTGTGCATGTGTGGCTAGCTGGTTCTGACCCGGTTCTCACCATGACGTGCTTGCTGTTGAGCCACAGCCGTGGCACCATGGGCTCCAGGGTGTGGAGGAAGGCCATTCCGCTGGCGATGTCCAGGGCAAAGCGCACCGCCTGGGTTTGGTCCACCACCAGAGCTGACCCATCAGGACAGGAGTGTGGTTAACATGGGTCAGGTGTCAACAAGGCACACACACAGACAGACACACACACACACACACACACAAATACACACAAACAAACACACACACGAAAAAACACACACAAATACACACACAGACACACAGACACACGCACACGCACACAGAGGTAGACTCACTGGTGCCCTGATGCAGAATGTTGTAAAGGGATCCGTAGGGCATGTAGTGACTGATGATGATGGGGTGAGGGGAGGGGGGGGACTGGCAGGCACCCAGCACGGGCAGGACGTTAGGGTGGGAGAAGATCCTGCAGCCAGGCAGAGAGGAACACAGGAGGGAGAGGGGGAGGGAGGGAGGGAGGGAGGCAGCGACACGTCATCTTCAGCATTGTTTAATATTTTATTTGGCCATCTAGTCTGCGTGCTAGCATGCTGATACAGTTCTGGGGTGCCCACATTAGTCTGGAGCTCTGTCTACCTGAGTTGGAGGGCTGTCTACCTAGTTTGAGGGATATGTCTACCTGAGTTTGAGGGATATGTCTACCTGAGTTGGAGGGCTGTCTACCTGCGTTTGAGGGATATGTCTACCTGAGTTGGAGGGCTGTCTACCTGAGTTTGAGGGATATGTCTACCTGAGTTGGAGGGCTGTCTACCTGAGTTTGAGGGATATGTCTACCTGAGTTGCAGGGCTGTCTACCTGAGTTTGAGGGATATGTCTACCTGAGTTGGAGGTGTGTCTACCTGAGTTGGAGGTGTGTCTACCTGAGTTGGAAGTGTGTCTACCTGAGTTGGAAGTGTGTCTACCTGAGTTGGAGGGCTGTCTACCTGAGTTGGAGGGCTGTCTACCTGAGTTTGAGGGATATGTCTACCTGAGTTTGAGGGATATGTCTACCTGAGTTGCAGGGCTGTCTACCTGAGTTTGAGGGATATATCTACCTGAGTTGGAGGTGTGTCTACCTGAGTTGGAGGTGTGTCTACCTGAGTTTGGGGTGCTCCTCGTTGAAGTCCCTGCTCTTCCTGGTGGTCCAGTCTCTCACCTGAAGTACCTTCACAACAATCTCATCACCTTGCCAACGACCCTGCCACAGCTACACAGAGAAAGGAACCATGAGATGAAAGGTAGTGGTCTTTGGATGGAAAAACAGTGAGTTCAGTTTCAGTGAGTTCTGGTAGACTCCGAATCCGCAGGTGAAAGTGAACTGTTCCACTGACTGTGACGCGAGCGGACCAGAACCAGAACTAACCTCTCCAGACTGGTTCTCATTCAGCTTGGCCAGCAGGGACAACTGCTTAAAGTCAATCCCCGCACTCTTGTTCAGAGTCCCGTTACCTGAGAGAGAGAGAAAGAGAGAAAGAGAGAGAGAGAGAGAAAGAGAGAGAGAGGGATAAAGAGAGACGGAGAGAGAGAGAGAGAGAGCGAGAGAGCGAGAGAGAGAGAGAGAAAGAGCGAAAGAGAGGGGGACGGAG
>JAVQIZ010111079.1:0-15839 GCA_036023535.2 Galaxias brevipinnis
AACTCATCATTGTACACTGTATACAAAAGTAGGATGGTCTACTCTTAGTAAAAGGAGAGAAAAACGTTGTCTCTTTTTTCTTTACAAGGCATTGCAGGGCAAGTTACCTTTTTACCTTACTTCATTATTAAAACACAAATCCAGTAGTCAAAAGACACACTTACATTACCATATCACCCTTGAAAGCCGCAAAGTGAACACAGAACTTGGGATATCAACTTTCTATTTTTTTTGGAACTGAAATTAGAGCAGTGCGTTTCTGTTGAACAATTTAAACTTTTACTGGAGGATTTGGGAGCTGAAGAGCGTTATTGTTTTGGTTGAAACTTAAATATTGTACTGTATTGTAAATACTGTAGTGTAAATATTTTGATTTATTTGTTGCTTATTTTATTTTATTTTTTTTTGTGTAATTTATATATTCTGCCTATAAACAGGGCACTGCTGGAAAAGAGACCTGGTCTCGGTCGGTTAACCCTGTATAAATAAAATTAAATTAAAATAATAAAATAATAATAATTTCATGTCTGTAAGGTCAGCTGACTGAATATGTTTCAGGGCCCAATTCTAGAATTGTCATGTAATCTATATTTTGAGAATGGCTAACTGAAATGCATTTCCTATTGCTTGCATAGGAAAGTTTTAGACTAGAGTAAAAAGGTATTTATGCTATTTAAGTTGTGTTAGGTCAATAGAAACAGCTTGTTATACTGTTCATAATGACTCATAAGGATCATTGTGCACGTTTGAATCCCATTTGAGTGTAACAAAATGTCTCTAATATAAACATTTGAACAAACCTAAAGCTTGGTTAAATACTAATCCATGAAGAACCCACGCTCGGCAGAAGCAACATGGCAACATGCCCGACAACGCTATGTCTCACACTTACAAGGTGACAGAGAACCCCTCTGACCTTTCCATCTGCAGAAACAGATACTCTCTGACACTTGCTCACCCCTTGCATGCCCCAGTGCTTTAAAAGGTCTTGGGTGTACAATCTGAACAGAACTCTGCTTTCATACATCGGTACAATCTGATTTGCATTTCAAAGCTACCAGGAGAAGGACTTGAGAGAGAGAGAGTGTGTGTGTGTGTGTGTGTGTAAGAGAGAGAGAGAGAGGAGGGGGGGGGGGAGGTCTAGAAGCTTTCCAGACACATTTCATCAAGTGTAAGAGAAAGGTGGAAATCAATTGGATTGTTGCAGGTGTTGGACTTCAGGCCTACGTCTTTCCATCATTAAGGACAGTCAGGCAGCTCCTCTTCCTCCGAGCCAGTTGACATGGTTACAGAGTCCATCCTCAGCTGCCACTCACGGCTCCGCTTGCTTTTGTGCCCTGTATTGAGGGAAAACATCAAAAGCTGACGAGCTAGTTTTGCCTCATTTTAGGGGAAAGCGGGCCGCCAACCTCCCGGTGCTGCTTCGACACGAGCTGTCACTCGGCCTCGGACCCACCCAGAGCACACAGCGTCCTCTCATTAGCGAACGCTGCTGTGAAGTTAGCCAGTGCTGACAGGCGGCTTGGCTTATTAAAAACAAAATTGGGCAAAGCTTTGAGGCAAATCCCGATTGCTTACAATGCAATGTTCTGTGAAGTCTCTGACCTTGATGTCTTGTTTAGAGACCAAACGTTTTCTCATTTCATGTTCTTCACATTGACTAATTCTGGAACACATTTGACTTTAGAGGCGCCAATTTTGAGTTTGTTTTCATTTTGTATTCACATTTTCATTCATGAAAACGTTTCAAGACCTCATTCATGTGTCATTGTTAATTTACGAAAAAAAAATTTCAACTGTCTTAACACTCAAAAAGTATGCCCATTTATTTAATATGAGAGAAGCTTTACTAGGCGCTGTTACAACAGACTCAAGCCCACTTTGCTGATAACAGCAGGAAGCTCGTTGAAAGATTTACCGTCCCCACCTCCACCACAGCAGTGACAATGGCAGCAGCACAAGGTGGTGTTGGTCACACTTTCGATAAAACCCACAAGAGAAGGTGATGCATTACCTCTCCCTGAAAAGATGTTCCATCAGCCTTTTGTACAAAACCACTCTAAATTAAGTCTACCAGAGACAAACAGTGTAGCATAGACCAGCTCATGCCAAGGTCCCTTGAAGACAGAGAAACCCCCCCTAAAAAGAGGAACAGGATTGGCCAATAAATCACAGCCACCTGTCCCTATTTGTAAGGCTCTGGCAAGGGTTGGACGGCCGAGCAACAGCCTGTTCCTTGTTTCGCTGTGTCACCATTGGCTTCCAGCATAAAACTCCTCTGACACCCAATTTGGAGTCACCTGTACTGCAGGTCTGTCTTTCAACGTACAATCCCTCCAGATGTGTGGGTGCAGAGACAAAGAAACAAGGAAAGAGACGGATGTGGCTAAGGATACTTGTTTGGATCCCCGTTGGAAGTTCGGAGAGAACAAGAGGGGAGCCTTCTTGAGACCACATACCAGCACACAGCTCCTCCTAGGGACCACAGGGTAGATCTACCTTTGATACAGTTGGTAAAGCACCATTAAACATTTCTACATTTATTAATGGAAATCGGTGTTCATTTTACAGTTGTCACAGTCACTGGGTCCACACAAGGTTTTCTATTATGAACCCTTTATAGAGTGGCCCGTCACAACACTAAATAGTACACTTGTCTGGAATGGAGCGTCATTCATCTCAATACATTTGCAATCAGTTTCAATGGTGTATCTTCGGTGAATGCATAAACCTAGCCATATTGCTGGACCTGCTCAGGCATGCCCGGTCTTAATTCGATCTTCTTAGCGTTGAAATTGGGGTCATGCTCTCCTGGTATGTCTATTTCATGGCTTTTGGCTTTCCACTGTCCGCCTTGCCGTTGGATATTCTCTGCTGCACTGTGGGAATGAACATCAGTGGATTGAAACCCATAGAGGGACAGCGGTGTGCCTATTTTCTTTTCCAACACCGTGAAATTGTAATTGAACTAAGTTCTTTGTTGAGCTGCAAACACAATGGTGAAGCCCTGGAGGAGGTTGAATATTTTATATAAACAAAATTGCGAAATATTCATAATATATTCATGAAAGCCAACCTATTGGATTGGGACAGTGAGGGTGTGGGCCTAAAGTGTTGCAGGTGTGTTATGAACAGGACGTGGACGGGTATTTCCCCAGACAGGCCATGGCAGACTGCGAGGAGCATTCAGCCTCCATGCTGCTCCGCTGACAGCCATTAAGAGATCCACAAGGCTGTCGGGACGCGTTTGCGCTCATGGCAGGGCTCCAAACCTGCAGAGTCAGCAGAGAGACTATGCCATCTCATTTCAATGCAATGTTAATAGGGAGGAAGGCGGAAAGGGTCCGCGAGGAACACATTCACTGATATTTGACTGTGTAGAAGCATTGTGTTCTGTAGCTTTACCTGCATAGGTTCTTTGCTCGCTAGCTTTGGAGTTATGCAAATTATCTATATTTTTTCAAAGTCAAGTTAGAGCTCCTTATTGTGACAGATTGTCCAACAAATTATTACATGATGGAGCAGATAGAAATAGTACATGTTGTTTGTTTAAATAATAACAATAACAATAGTACTGCCGTCTGTGGATGATTCACTGTCTTCAGTCGGTCTTAAGGGTAGCTATGCTGGACTGCACAAGGCCAGAGGAGCACAAAAGCTCCAGAGGAAAAGACAAATTAAACCTTTCCCCGGGACATCTGAGCTGGCTATCAACGGCCAAGAGTTCAGCCCACAGAGCAGAGAAAGAGAGGTGCAGGGCAGCTTGCAGACCTGCATCAGAATGCATCGGTACCCCGTGACACACACACAGGCTTCCAGCAGGGCTGTCCAGAGGCTCCAGACAAACGCAGGGAGTCGTGGAACTCGTTTCTTTCCCCCATCCTGCCGAGGTGTCTGTTCATGTGCCCTGCCTACTGTCCTGCTTTGTAACTCTCCTCCCCTCTCCGCCCAAGCTCTTCCACACGTGCCACCCGCCCCCCCCGGTTCTGCAATCCGTCCCACGGGGGCTGTAACCTGCCGGACACCGTGTCCGTTGACGCCGAGGCACTTTTGTGCTGACTCAAGTCAGCATATCGCTCTTCGTCAAGGGCGCCTGGCTCTGAGAAACGTCATTCACCGGAGCCAGGGTCAGGAGCAGCCGGTGGAGAGGAGAGGCAGCCCACGGCACACTGCTGCTCTGCTTCCCTTTGCCCTTCTGACTTCTGCCAGAACCAGTGAACACATTCTCACCACTGCCTCTTGACGGCGAGTGAAGGCAGATTAGAAATAGAATGAAGTACTTTTTAAGTGGTGGCAAGCTGGCAGTAAGCTATTTCTGTGAGGATGTCTTCAGGGATCTGGATAATGCATATCTGGCACCGGATAACCACTAGATTATGTCAGCCTTACATAAATACTACTGTTTCTCGTACACAAAGTATTTTCTCAATCTACACACCTTGTTATCAGGACTAACAATAGGTGATATTGATTTCCAGGTCAATGTTTTCTGGAAAAGTACACAAACCAGGCTGCTATAATATAAACAACTATTGAATCCGAATTGGGAAAGTTGCTCTCTGAAAGTCAAATTGAGTAAGTTCTCTTCCCATTGCTATCTACATTTCATTGTAAACTGCCCACGTCATTGCCCGTCCGTGATGACCTTGATTGTTCCCGTACCATATTGACCCCCTTCTGCGTTTTCTCTGTGGGGCCTGGGGCAATCGATAGTGTAGTCCCAAGAGTTGGCTTATTATCCTGACGAGTCGGGTGGAGGGAAGACAGGAAAAAAGGCATCGCAATACTTCGTGGAAATGCAGGTCGTAGAAAAACAGAAGCAAAGGCATTCATGCAGACGAAGCAAATGATACTGTCCTCCAGGCATTTGCAGTAAGATTAAATTGGCATCACTAAGACAACACGGCCAAATCCCAGTGCCACTGTTTGCAAATGGGGCATAATGGTGCCTGTTTGGTGCTCACACATGCTGAGCCAGCCAAGCAGGCATGCATCCCATCTTATTCCCTGGGAGAGGAGCCTGTAGCTTCCTAGTGGGACAACACTGGAGGCTGTTTACCTATTGACCATCCTAAGCAGCATTACCATTGGACCCCCACAAGACAGGCTATTTAAAAATCTTGATTCAGTCTTCCATCTTCTAGTCTTCCCTTTCCCAGCCTTCCACAGTCCAAGCCCTTTTTGAAACCATCATCCAGCCTTACAGCTCTAGACCTCTAATTACATGCCACTGCACTTATTGCTTTGCTTTATTGGGACAGCACATTTGATCAAAGGCCAAGAAATTAAGGAAAGACCGGGGAGAATGTATAGCCTGAGCTTTGGTTGGAACTCCTGCAGCCACAAGTCAATGTTATGGGCCGACAAGCATCCTTAGAATAATGGACCCCGTGTGCCTCTAGCCTTATTCAACCCTCCGCTAGCCTTCCCTATGCAGCCTTGGCTGCTCCCTCTGATCAGAGAGCTAATGGCCTCCAGAGGAAGGGAGTCTGAGGCTCATTGAGAAGGACGAGGCATTTCATTTGGGAGAAAATGGATCTCATGGGTCCTGTCTCTCGGCCTTCAAGTCACAGAGGCCCTCCCTAACCAGGCTCCCTGCTAGTGGAGTATTCATGCTCAGTGGTGTAGACATGGAAGGAGTGCAAGCAAAAAATCTTCCAGATTATTTCCCCTATCCCATGAACGATGCCAAAGTCAAGGGTGAAGACTGATTTTCCCAGGGCAAGGTGAGAAAATGCAACAATCTATTTGCTGTAAATGGCCTTGGTAGACTGGAGACTATTAGCAAAAGTGATAAACATGAAGCCGAAACCGTTAACTATATTGATTTATAAAGTATAAATCCTAGTACCTATTCATAATGCCTGCTCAAAGCCCTCGGCACATCTCTGGGTTATTGTCTGGCCAGTGCCAGAGCATGCAATTTGCTCTCCATTAGGGGCAATTAGCAGCTGCCGGGAAAAAGCTTTGGGCAGTGAAAGGGGCAACGGAATGAAAAAAGGAGAAACTCTGACATATCTTAAAATGTCGTCCAATTATTCAAAGGCTGCATCAGCGGCTGAACGGCTTTATTGACCTGCGGTTATTACTTTTAGGCCATGGCCCCATTGCCCTTAACTCAAGACACAAGACATGCATCAGCCGTTTGTCGCGGTGACGCTTGCATTTGGCCTATTTGTAGACTGCAAACAGAGAGGGAAATATAGTGCGTTATGAGGTTTATTAATAGATCTTTCTCCCTAGTACATCACCCACTGGCGATACAATTTGTAAACACGCGCTTCAAGATAAATAGACAAACAAAGTTAAACAGCAGATGGAGAAGCTCAAACTTCCAATTAAGCTTCTTATTTTTTTCTTTTTGCAGCTTTTCAATTGCTTTCTGACTGATTGCGCACGCCCTCCCTCGGGAGTTTATTTTCCAAATATCCTTTGCGGCACAGTGTACTTTTCATTTGCTTGCTCTGTGTTGCTGTGTCATTTCAATTTTGCTCTCTGAGTGTACACCCTCCAAAGATCCAAAGAAATACAAAAGCATTTCATTAGAAATTTGTTTTCCCTTTACAACCGTAACTCTAATCTGGGCTTCATTTAGAGAAGCTACTGTCTAGGAGGCCTTGATTTGGGATGGATGGCTGAAACACTGCAGGGCTTAACAGACTGCGTATCAAACGCCCTAGTTCCTATTTCTGATGGTTGGGGACAAACAGTCCAAGGTGAAAATGAAGCTGCCTTGATGATAGAGGCTGGGGTGTTTTGTAAGTGGGCAGGACCTTGCTGAATCCGACAATGTTTTTCAGAGTAGGATGAATCTCAAAGCAAAATGAGCTCAAACAGCCTCAGCCGGATTGTGGAGAAAGCTCAGTTTATCCCTCCTAAATGTTTCCAATCTGTATGGGGAGAATGCATGGTTTTCATTTGAGGTTTTGCAGGTTGCCCTATTTTCAGTTTTTCAACTTCACTTCCAATGGTAAATATAAGACTTCAGTCCATGGTCTGGTCAGATATTAATATTATGAACGATAATGTCTGTTTTTAAATTAAATGCTAGACGTGCTGCAATCATTCTTACAATTTGATAATGATTTCCTTTCTTTCTGTGACTATAATTTGTAGGTCTGCCATTTTTCAATTGACCAGTCCCTATCCTTTGTTTAGGTATTGACATTTTGTTTTTGTACAGAAACTAAATTAACCAATAGCAATGAGAACATTCAAACTCCATCCATCCATCCATCTCCTAGCTATACCGCTTATCCTTTGCAGGGTCGCGGGGGGGCTGGAGCCTATCCCAGCCGACACAGGGCGAGAGGCGGGGTACACACTTGGGTTTGAAATGTCACATTGACAGCGCTCACTTTTCATGCCCATCCGTTTCCTATCTAATTAGAAAAGGAACAGGACGTAAGCTGCGGGAGATTTATCTGTCTGCCTATTATTAGGCGGGGCCATCATTCCTCTCACAAAACAGAGACGTGAAGGTGACACACATGATGATGATGATGGTGGTAATTTTAGGTCTTGGACACGTTCCATCACTGAACGTTCCATTCACCACCACTCAGCCTGGTCTGCGCAAAAATTTACTGAGGCCGATTGAGGGGGTTTTATGAATAACCTATTGGACAGTGACCTTGAAGAGCACATCTTTACAACCTCATTCATTTATTATCATTTTCCCCGAGTCCCATACATCAAGCTGT
This sequence comes from Galaxias brevipinnis, assembly GCA_036023535.2. NCBI lineage: Eukaryota > Metazoa > Chordata > Actinopteri > Galaxiiformes > Galaxiidae > Galaxias > Galaxias brevipinnis. The sequence continues at coordinate 7,704 of JAVQIZ010111079.1, forward strand.
CACTTCCCACTTGGTAGCAGATGTAGTGGCGACGGTGGACAATCTATTATCGTACTCATCTATAATGAGTGAACCAAAACATCATTAAGCTGAAGAAATAAAGATCAGGGCGGCTGATAACGGCGTGGCACTTCAGGCAGTTACATCCTTTGCTGTCAGATGAATATGAGCTCATTTGCATCCAGCAACCAAATGATGTTCCCCGTTCACATTTCAGTGGTGTGCTAAAACAATATGTTGGAAACATTTCTGAGCAGTTTTTTCCCCTGAATTTTGCTATTGCAAACAATGATTGGATAGCCATGTCGGATTATATTTCAGAATAGTAATTGCCATCTCTGCAAGCAGAACCAGGTAAAGAAAACCCCAGGGCCTTGTCTTTTCTTTGCCAAACACTGCCTTCAGTGTTTTTTCGCTGGTCATGAAGGGGGTTGAGTGAGAACTGCTGTGCTCCTCTGATAAGTGGATTGAGTGTGAACGAGGTATCAATGAATGAGCGATAGAGGGGAGGATGAGGAGGACAAGAGACGGTCATTATCCACTCCCAGCAGAGGGTGAAAATCCCAGAACTACAGAATTCTACTAATGCCTTAGATATGGCTGCACTTTCTATCTGCCTACTGCTACAAACTTGCCAATTTGAGTGAATAGTTGGAATAAGTGCTCCTGTGACGACCAATTTTTGGACCAATGACAAATGTTTTGGCACTGGTGAGTTATAATTAAAGGGTATGGATTGGAATTCTCATGGTGCCGCTAGCTCTCCTTATTGTCAGGCCTGCTCAGGTTCATCTGCATCTGCCATGGCCAACATTCTGGCCCCCTTAATTATGTCTGATAATTAGACCTACGTCAAGGACGAAAAGAAACTACTGGGTGCTAATTATTTGTTGGAACAAGGGACGCAATTAATCATTTTGAACAAACTGACAGGTTCAAGGAAGGGACTGAGTTGGAAAGAGGTCAGAAGTGGGCAGGTGTGCGTGTTGGTGTGTGTTTGCGTGAATGTGTCTGTGTGTGTGTGTGTGTGTGTGTGTGTGCGCGCTCAGGTGACTGTGCGTATGCGTAGTCTTCTCTGAGCTATGGCGGGAGCGCGTTAGCTTATCAATAACACTTGCTAATTTGGTGCTATTCACAGCGAACAAGCGAGCCCGTGTATTGTGAACTCATAATGATATGCTGTCTAACCTTGGCAGAAGTCGTAGAAGTGCTTCTATGAGTTAATTGTAATGATGCAGTACAGGCAAGCGCTCCAAAGCATCTTGGGTGGGCAAAAGTAATCCCAGCCTGGTAACCAAAGATGGTATCAGCTGCTGTTGAACAAAGGCTTATGAAAGGATTCCCTTTCTCCTTTGGGAAGTCGTTTCACACATAGGCCTGCTAGTTACACTGATCAATCTTAGAGATTGCTATCTTGGACCTCTGCATGAATAATTAATGAAGTCGTCTTTCTCTTTACCTTCGTTCCAAGCCCATGTTTGAACAGTACATATTCTGACTGTGGTGAATGTCTTACGATGAAGTTTTTGTTTTAACAGATTCCATAAAGGTTTCTTCCTTACAGTGTACACCATTATGATCCCCGTTGGCCCATAATCAGCCATCTTCAGACCTGAACAGTTATGTCTCAATCCCCTTCTCCATCTCTCTTTCCAGCCCCTCACCAGCTGTTATACTGCACCCGGGCTGCCTGGATGTATAGTGTGCAGCCTGTCAGCAGTCCCATGTGTTCAACAAACAGGCACTTCATCCAGCCTGGGACCTAGCTCACCTCTACAGGCTCAGTTACTAGCCTGCTGCCTGAGGATTGTGGGACTCCCTTCCTAGGCCACGTTACAGCGGCCATGACCTGCCGTGCACGGAGCATGAAACTGTAGCCTAGCGGCCAAACCCCCATGGACTGTAGGATATTAAGCACACCATCAAGACAAAGGATGCTCTTTGGGTAAACCTGTACTGTGTGTTGGTAGAAGATGTGGAGTGCTAATGGGAGGCTGTTTAAAAGATGCTTGGTGATGCATGTATTCACAAGCACACCAAAAACACACACAGAAAAACAGGTATGAAAACCCAGTGAAATACACATAGAGACACACAAAGAGGAAGTTAGAGGAAACTATCCTCTCAAGTTCACCATTCCTTATTAGAAGTGACACTGTATCAAAGTATCCAACGACAAGCACACTAACATATGCCTATTCCTAAAAATAACTTCTCAATTCAAGACACGCTCACATGATGTGCATTAAAAATGAGTCAGTTTTTAGAATATATTAACATATTATGTAATATACATTTGTTAACTCATCCTTTTGTTCTGAGATTCTATTTTACTCCTCCAATCTATATCTCGAAATAAACAGGCAAGATATTAATAATTCATAAACACGATTTTGGTCTTGTGTGATAAACAGCACAAAGTAAAGGTTAATTATAGCTCTAAGGTCTGTGCAACAAATAGAACTATCTTGAATGCTGCTTTATCTTAGAGCCTGCCGTGTACAGAATATTTTTTGGTCATATTTGTTTCTATGGCAATGCTTTTGGAGCCTTTTGCACAAAATGGTAAAACACTAAACTTACATGTGAATACAGTGTATGCACACATAATGTCAGCCGCCTCACAACACCCTCCTTTAATTTGTGTTCAACAATGTAACTGTATTTTTAAACAAGAGTTTTTTTATTTACATATGTTCATATAGAATATTTGGCTTGACAGAATTCTGCGCCTCTTACACTTTACTGAATATATAAATGGTTTGTATCACTTTTTTTCTTCTACAAGTGAACATAAGCCATGGCAAATGTCTCCAATTTTAGGCTCTGTGTTTGAGCTGAGCAGATACTGGGGAATAGAAACTACATTAGCTGGGAGAGTGAGCTCCTGCCGCCAGGCAGGCTGAGGGGGAAATTGGAATAGGTATTGCTGATAATTAGGTTGCAGGTTTTTGTGATCACCTTTAGCATTCCATTTGTGAGGAGTACACTGTTAGCCGGCACTCCAGGAACCGCTGTAATGATACCAATAACCACGGGCTGCAGAGACTGTGACCAGAGGAGATGTGCAAAGTATTCTGCTTCTTCTCTCCACCACACTAAGGCTTGTTTTTCCGCAGTACCGCAAAAAGATTAGAATTTCTTCATTTAGATATCATGCATTGGGTATTTTTATTCATTTATTTCTTGTTTGTTAAAACTATTCTCTTCCAATTACACACAGTGCATTTTGCTCTTTCCAGCCAAACATTTCATTTCAAGGTTGGACATGCAGCAATCCTGCCCGAGATGAGAAAACGCATGGGCTGTCTTGAACAATAACCAAAAAGCCCTCCAAGGCTCTTAGAAGGTACTAGAAGCTCCGAGGGAAGAGAAATGAGGGGCTTTAGCCTTATCAGCCACCTGAAGTCAAAGTCTTAATACTGAACGAGTGGCTCTTCTGAGGCAGAACATTCTCTTTCCACAGTCACACAGTTCTAATTCCTTCACCTAATTGCACAGAGGGATCCCATTGTTGGGTGTGCTTGTTCTCCTTTATCTCCACCGTTGCGCTCTTCTCTTCCCATTTCCCATCCACCCCTGGTGCTCACTCTGGCAGACACCACACAGGGAGTCAGACAGGGTAATTCACCTCCATAAAAACTAATTCATTTGGAGAAACAAACGGCTGGACTAAAATAATTGCCGCAAATGAGCTGTGTGTATTTGCAGTCATTTGGAAAAACTCATTTGATTTTACATCAGCAACTAAATGGATTGCGAAGAGGGAGGGTGCTCCACTGAGACTGTGATGAATCTTTGCTGGTTGGTGGAGGAGGGGGACAAGATATTGGAAGGGCTACAAGGGCACACAGGGTTTGGTTAATCACCTTACATCTGTCACAATTCATTGGGGTCGATTGCTATCACATGAAGGCGCCCTACGTCGTTCCCGTAATGGACAACCACCGCACAGTGTGCATGTTTAAACAAGCAGTTATAGTGCAATGCGATTTCACCACAGAGGATGTCGAAGTTTGCAGCATATGCACCTCTCAACAGAGCGGAGATGGCGTGGGTGTTTGAACGCGTGTATGTGTGTGCGCTGCCTACCACAGTTTGCTGAAGGAGGCAGTCGACTGGAGCATCGTCTCGTGCAGGTCATGAAAGCATGGCCCCTGACTGCTCTCAGCCATGTCGAAGTCTCTTGGAGCTTCGCACGGAGAGACTGCAGGGGCCAGTGAAATATTAATGTCTGCTTGATCCCAGGGCCTCTGAGCTGTGACAATTAACTTTGGCTGCAACTGCGATGCAGTGAGACAGGATGTCAGAGTCTGTCATATGTAACTTCATGGCCCTATACTTATTATGTCAGAAATTATTTGCCTCACCGCCTCACTTCTGAATTTAGGAGGCCGAGAAGTTTCCATGCCTCTTTCCTTCAACTTCTGTCATGGTCAAACACACACTCTACAAACCCATTTTTGCTTAATTATTCTCTTTCTTTTGAGTGTGGGTGAGGCTGGGGGGAAATCTTCTGGCCTTCATCCCCAACTATTTATCCTCAATCTGTTCTGATGACCATTGCCTTCCTACCTGAATATCACGACCTGTTGTGGCTGTGATGGGGGGGACATCGGTCGGGAACAGGAAAGTCACCTGTGCCAAGTGATGAGTAAATGCCACCGAACATCCAAAATAACCCCAATCCCACTGTGCAAACATCACACTCAAGTGCGAGCCATCCAGACAGCGTTGACTGCTGGCAAATCCACGAGACAGCCAAGGTGTGTCTCCCAAAATATCCCGCCTGAGTGAGGCAGGATCAACTGTTTTCCTCATTCGACCTGCACACACAGGGTGTCGGGAGCATTCGCTTGGCCTTGCCGCATAGGCCGTTCCTGCTCCTAATTGTGGAGATGCCTCCGTCGCAATATGTCACAACAAACCCAGGCTAGGACAATTAGGCGGCAAACGGGAGTGGTGCCGTTCTCGGTCGGAGGGACAGCTGGCTGGCAGCTGAGGGGAGTTTAGGACAGGCTCTGTCAGGGAAGAGGGGATGCAAGCCCTGTCATGTCCACGGAGCCCTCAGCTACCTGCCCAATGTGGTTATGGCCAGGGGTGCGATGGGAGCCACGCTGGCCTAAAGAGGACCAGCTAATGCAGCAAGTGGCCCCATCCCGTCCTGGCTGAAGAGCGGGAGTGGGAGATCAGAGCAGCAGGGCATAAAACACAAGCCCTGAGAGACCCGGCACTCCACTGAAGAAAAACACCCAGGGTCATGGAGAGAGAGAGAGAGAGAAAGGGGGGAGAATTGTGTCATCTCGCCAAACATGTTTTTCCTTCTTGTGTGAAGAAGTAAGATAACTGCCATTTTGCTCATATTTTATTCTTGTTCTGTTTCTCATTTTCTCTCCTCGCTGAATCGTTCTCATTGTATGTGCGGTTGTGTTTGGCTCCCATTGGCCTTTCTCTCCTTCAAGCAGAGGGGCTGCTAAACTAATGACCTGTGGATGTCTCTCCTTCATGTGGAATCCACTGCTGTGGACGGCCACAATGCCAGGGGACACACAGAGACACAGGAGTGCCACAGAGGACACAGGATTAATCTGATCTGCATCGTGTTACGGCACCTGCGCTCGGCAAGATTAGACAGGAGCAGGTGTGTTTTACATGTCCCAGGTTGGTCGCTGTGTTATGGAGAGGAGGGCTCGTCCGTGTGAATTTAGTGGAGCACAGAGCACACTTTGTGAGCAGCTTATTGTGCACTTTGCCACAGAATGTGTATTATATGGTTCAAAGACAGAACTTCTTCAGTCTCCCTCCCACCACCTAGGAGGTTGTGCTCCCTCTGTCACCTTTGTGGAGGGCCGTGCTCTAAACTGACACCCAGCAGCCATCCGTAAATAGACCTACAGTGAGACGCTGTGCCCACTGTGAGACACTGTCTATGTTTAACCCCTTCTGGGGTTTAAAGTGAGTGGGCAAGAAGCAGCGTAACACGGTACCAATCCAGCCTTCGGGGTATGCATTTTTCATTGCATGCACTTATATATTTGCTGTGTTTCTTTCTAGAAACTCAGCCACTCTACAAATGCACCAGGAAAAAAGAATGGTACATAGTCAACAAGTATAACTTTAGAAACTACTCTTGGAAATCACAAATGTGTTTCCAGCAAACACAGAAAAAAAGACATTGACAGCACACACACGCCACAGCCACTGGGCGGTCGTGTTCTGAAAGACATCTGTTAATTGTGTCACTGTGGACCTATCATTTAGCATTTCCTGGAAGCTGGCGGGAGTGAAGGCCACTGATCAATAGGTTGTGCTGCTTTCATGACAGCTCTGATTTATTAGCCACTAGCATGTCGTTCTCACGATGATTACCTAAAGGTCTCCTTTGTTTACTTCCATATGTCAGATGAAGTCTAACACTGTGATGTGCCAGCTCAGTGTACCCTTCCAAAAGTCGACGAATCATAAACCCAGACAAAAAAGCATTATCGCTCGGTAATAAAGTTGCCAGCTGCACCACATCCCTGTGTGTATTAAAAGTGAATTAGGCTGCACAGTACCATATTACCACATGAGGGGCCCTCGAAAAGCCTCAGGAATAGCTCGGCAAACGCAAAGTTGGCAAGCTGCTCACACAGCACTTTTTGTCCAATAATGGCTGTCACATTCCCACATAGTTCTAACGGTCTTGTTTCTGGAAAGAAGGGGTCTAAGTAGTGTCTGCGGTGTGGACCGGGGAACCACAGTTAGGGATGATGTCGTTCTGCGATGCCACGTGGGAGCAGGTCACACGTTTGTTATTAGGACTCATTAGTTCTGCCCCTGGTGTGATGGAGAACTGGATCAATGAGGCTGGCTGAGATGTGACTGAGAGGCCGGGCAACCCGTCTTACACTTGGCTTTAGTCAGACTTTACTCATAATGGCTGGTTAAGGTACAAAGGAGAGTTTGTAGAGGTACAGCACTAACTTGTTAAAAGACTCCTGTACCCTTTGCGGTTTTACTGTCTTTTTCTGCTTGAATGAGAACAGTTCACTTCAAAGCCTGGTGTGATTGCTATATCCAAGCTACAGTATTCAAAGACAGCTTAAGAATGTCAATTCAATAACGCATGCTGTAATGTAGCATTACTTCCTAGTGATTCACAGTTGCCCTGATCATTGAATTCTTGTGGTTTTGACAGAAAGCTAAACTGTATGTGTGTATATATATACAGACGGGTGACAAATTAAAGGAAAAACCAACATAAAGTGTCTCAGTAAGGTGTTGGGCCACCACGTGCATTTTAATACATGCCACAGAGCATGATTGGTTGTTAATTGCTTAATTGTACCATGCAGTGCACCTGTGTGGAAGCATCTGCATTCGTTATGTTTCTCCCCTCATTTATTCAGGTTTTTCCTTTCATTTGTCACCCGTCTGTATATATATATATATATATATATATATACCTATATAAAAGAACAAAAAATACAAAAGAATTACAGAATACGAACTCGATATATAAACCTATATTTCAGAAGAAATTCGATTTCATTTATGTCTTACAATTGTCAGCCAGGCCAGTGAATTCATGGGGAATTCATGGGGGATTGCATGATATAGACATATCACACTTTTCTTTTCAGATTTGTAGCGCACATGATGCAATTTACCCCAGAGTGCTGAATTATAACGTTAACAAAACTTTCATTGTCGCTATCAAAACTCGCTGATCTAATTTATGAACAGCCTGTGGTGAACTGTCGTAGACATACACTAGGTCTGACATGCAGTAAAACATAATAGCATTAATAGCAGCAGCCCATCAACACCCCCGTATTAAAGGAGAATGCAGGCTATATGACATCTCAGTGAGCTCTCACAGTGGGAGAGACTCATGCTGGTTTAATGGCCATGTTAGGCTAGATTGAGATTCACAGTGACTCTTGACTGCAGAGGGCTTGATATGGCACAGACAGTAGCAATAGATCCCGGCTGTGTGATCTGATGGGAGGGCTATGACAGGAAGTTGGAAGCGCCAGGACTCTGAGGACTACGGATGCCCTGGCTCTGGTCCCAGATCAGCAGCCCTCACTGGGCTCCAGCGGGGCCTGGCAGCCTGGCTGCTTGCAGCATATTGGTACTGCCTCCAGACCA
>JAVQIZ010111120.1:0-16611 GCA_036023535.2 Galaxias brevipinnis
GCTAGTCTCTTGTTCAGTTTAAAATAATAATAATAATAATGTTATTTAGTTTTTAGCGCTTTTCTCGAGACTCAAAGCGCTTTACACAAATTGGTCGCCAATTAATTACACAGAAGGAACAACGAATGGACCGACAGCTATCAAACACAACACTCAGTCTGAGTGATACCACAGCAGCCAATTTGCGCCAGACTTGCTCACCCAACATGTTGCGACAGACTTGTTCACACAGACCAACTCCAGGTGAATTGGCAGTGACTGGTCAGGGCACTGGTAGGTAGAATGGAGCATGTTTTTTGATGGTGGGAGGAAACCCACACAAACATGGGGAGAACATGCAAACTCCACACAGAAAGGCCATTGGGTGAGGTGGGGTTTGAACCCAGGACCTTGTTGCTGTGAGGCACCAGAGCTGACCACTGAGCCACCGTGCTGCCCCAAAAGTAGGCTCTGGAATCCTCAAAGAAAGGCTCTGGAACCTTTTATCATGTGAGCATAAATCCAATGCAGAGATGCACTAGCTTGACATTAGAGCAAACTTACTTTTGTGAGTTGATGGTTGAATATTTTATATAGGAATCTTGGACTTTGTGTGGGCATATCTACCTGGCATGTCCATTGAAATGGGTTGCTGACCATGCCTCTGGGCCGCTGCATAGTGGATGGTGGTGGATACTGAAGGGGGAGGGAATGATCAGCAAGTTTATCAGTCAGTTCAGAGAACACAGTGGGACATTGTTCCGCTGCTGCTCCTGATGAATAAGCCTGAACCTGTTATGTGGAGACGATGACCCAGATATTTACAGAGCTTCGTGTAACCCAGGTCCTATAATGGGTCACTAGCTACACACAACTTCATAAAATCTAGCAACAAGAATGTAACACGCATAAACTACAGTTTCCTGAGTGACAATAGTCCTAGCAAATCAGGAGACCTTATAAAATAATCTTAAAACATTTAAAAACCTGGATATACATAGTGAACAAAAGAAAAAAAATCCAAATTTACACAATTATGGAGTCAAATCTCCACCTGTTCTCATGGCTAGTTAGTTATGCACGAGTTCTACCCTTATACACTGTATTCATATTTGTATTATTGGTCACTTATTATTTTCTCCATCCATTTTGTTTAAAGCGGGTCAGGTTTTCTGTTTTGTTTGGAACAGTTGTTGGCAAGCTGACCAAGACATGGTCCACTTTGACATCTGTTTCATCATTTGCACAAAAAGCCACTGCTGCACTCTCCAGTGTGGTAGGACTGCAACATTACATGTTATTATGGATCCCTAATCTTACTCCTAACCTTAACCTTAAATTTATTTATGCCTATTCCTAATCTTATCTCTAACCTTAACCTTGATGTTGTATGAAAAACGTAGGCTCACCTATGAAAAGTGTAAAAAGCTTTGTGGCCTGTCAATCAACACTTGTGCGAGCATTGGCGCCTGCCGATCCTCGCTTGAAGGCGTGTCTTGGGCAGAAAATCAGTGGAATCCAAAATAACTCCAACAATACACATGTTCCTACATGTTTGCAGTGTGGGCAGGACTTACACTCACATGGTATTCATTGTGAGGTTATAACTGACATTGGTTTGTGAATTGTTGTCACTTTGGATTTGTTATTGTAATAGCAAAATGTAATATTGTTAAGATACAATACCGTTTCTGAAATTGTATTAACTTTCAAAGTTATTACATTTTATATTGTGTTATTATTGACGATTCTGATGTTTGTTTGAGTCGATGTTAATTGGGGTTTATGTTACCTTTTTTCTACTTCTAATACAAGCTGGTACATTTTTCCTATTCAATAATAAGAGTGTGTTGGTCTAGGTAGTTACCCCTCCGCTTTAGCGATCCTAAATGACCCCAACCCTTGAATATGCCCCTTTATCAATGTAGGTACAAGTTGGCGAGCTAGTCAGGAGGGCACCTCCTGATGGGCCTTCCACCGGGATGTTCAGCAAATCTGTGGTGATGTTGCTGTTTTTGTTGTTAAAGAAATTACATGACCAGACCTAGGTTGCCCACACGTCCCGTACGGCCGACACGGTGAACACACCCCTTAGTGTCACTGGGCAGGTCAAAGTTGATCACATGCTTGACGTTGGAGATGTCCAGACCTCCGGCAGCAGCAGCTGTGGCCACCAGGATGGGGTGGTGCCTGGAGCAGAACTGGGCCAGGGCCTCCTCCCAGTCTCTCTGGGAACGGTCTCCGTGGACAATGCTGCACGCATAGCCCTCGCTGTACAGAAAGTCCTCCGGAGCGTCCGTGCCCTTCTTCATCAGCCAACGTCAGAGTGGCCTTGTCTGTGGCATTGTGCAGGTCCAGGAGAGGAAGGACCTTGTGTTGTCCTCCATCCACACCTCTTTCTGGGTAATGTTCTCAGAGGTACAGGCGACACATCTCACTGCCAGAAAGATATAATCTTCCGGGGAATCCCGAGCCTGAATCTGGAGCTCCTCGAGGAAGGTGGGACTGAACATCATGGTCTGTTGAACTCCCTTGGGAGGCAACGTGTCTTTCTCCACAATGCGGCAGATATGGGGCTCAAATCCCATGTCCAGCATACGGTCCGCCTCGTCTAGAATCAGGTAGCTGCAGTGCTCCATGTCGATCTTGCCCCTCTCCATCGTGTGCACCAGATGTGTGTGGGGACGAGCAGGTGGCAGCCTCTCTCCAGGTCTCTGGTCTGCTGCCCTATGTCTGCTCCTCTATATGCAGCACACCGGGGTGCACCCAGGAGCGGTTGCAGAACTTCCTGGCCTCTTCATAGATCTTCAGGGTTAGCTCTCAAGTAGGGGCCAGGACCAAAGACATGGGGGTACTGCTTACGGCGCCAGTATTTGCCACTCGCCTCCATTCTTGGCAGCCATCGCGGCCTCTCCAGGGCCTGTAGAGAAGATCTAACTCAGAAATGGTAGCAGGAAGGCAGCGGTCTTTCCAGGCCCAGCCTGGGCCCAGGCCGTGAGGTTTCTGTTGCGCTTGATGATTTGGATGGCATATTTCTGGACCTGGGTTGGCCGTGTGGAGCAACTCAGTTATATACGTGATGATCTCACCCATTTCAATGTCGTGGAAACCGTTGATGTGCCTCCACAGGACTATCCTCGTATTTCTCATAGGTAAACCCAGTGATGTCGCCAGGGAACAACTCGTGTTCCAGGGGCTCATTATAAGGAGTCGGCTTGCACCAGTCTTCATAGTCTCTGGATTCCCATTCCCGGTGGCCATTTGCTCATCCACTGTAGCCCCCATGCTGGTACCCTCCTCTTGAACATGTCCCACAGTTGTTGAAGAAGGCAGACTTACCCCTATACCCCCCCCCCCCAAAAAAAAAGCTGTTGTTGGCTGCATCTCTTACGTGTGTTACGTTCTTGGCTCTAGATTGAAGTTGAAGTTGAAGTTGTGTGTGGCAAGTGACTCATTGTATGACCTGGGTGACATTAGCCTTAGTCTCACGTAGCCATCCCTCCAAATCTCATTCTTTGAAACTCAACTGGAGGTCTGGAGTGTTTTCTGTATGATTCTTCTATTGGCCTTCAGATCTAGAAAAGGGTTGGGCGATGTTAAAATTTTCCAATCGTCCACCGCCTGCCCAACAACCGCCGATTGCTATAATATTTGCGCAGATATGTGGGGGATTCCCCACTCCCGTTTGCTGTTTTTAGCAAATGCAATCATGGAAGAGCTCTTTGTGAAAAATAATATAAAATCCCCTATTTCTGACTATTTTTGTTTTAAACCGGATGCAAAACAAACAAAAATGACAGAAATTGCCCTAAAACACACAATCTGCGATGAACTTAGGCAATTGCCAATAGCCGATTATATTCGTCCAATCACCCAACCCTAATCTAGAAGGCACGTGTATGATTGGCCCTTATAACCGTCACTCAATCTTTGGCGAAATCATGTAATCATAGAGATCTCTATGGCTAAAACCCTTCAAGACACACCATCTTCCTGGTTTCTGTGTGGCTGTTTTCGTTCAGGTTTTTATCTGCCTTGTAAGCTCTGCCCATTTCAATACTTAAATGGTTGGTTTTGAATGGTAACAACAGTTGATAGTCTCTACCTCCTTCATACAGACTTTCACTGTCAATCTACCCCAGGTTCTCGAACCAATGTGAAGAAAGCAGGTACCAAGGCTACATTAGCCTCTGCCTGGGCCTCCCTCTCCATGTCTCCTATCTCTTTCTATGACTCTCTCTCTCTCTACAGGCTCTATTCATGGGTTGTACCTTAACGTGTGTTTGTAGCAGTGTGTATTGTTTTCCTGCAGGGGGAGCTGCTCAGTCATACTAATTGCAGAAATTGTTGTGTTATACTTTGACTCACATAATTTGCATATGCACACAATCACTTTCAAGCATTTACTTTTCACCACAATGTTTGTGATTAGATTTACTGGAAGAGTTCTTATGGACTGAATAATGAGTCCGGCTAGTGCTTTTATGTCTTCACAGAATCGCATGGAGGAAAGTAAAGCCTTATTCAGGACAATAATAACTTACCAGTGGTTCAAAGACTCTTCAATCATACTGTTTCTGAACAAGATAGACCTACTGGAGGAGAAAATCATGTTCTCCCATCTGGTTGACTACTTCCCCCAATATGATGGTAAGAGGATACTATTTAAATAACATAGTTTTGTGGTTACATGGATGGATATAGGTAAATATATAAATTGGTAATTCCCTCTTTGGAGGGAATCGTTATAAAGATGAGATCGAAACATGATAGAAAGAAGTCAAATTGAGTTACTAAAATAGTATGTATGTTACATAGACAAGCAATTACGCTTTAACAGTATCCTGACTGCAGACACAAATGTTCTGAAGCATATAGCAGTTTTACTAAAAGCCCCATTGGAAAACTGAACAGAACACTGCCTTCCTGGAAAGGCCTGAAGAAAATATAATTTGAATACACAGTAATTTGTGGAATCTTACTCTTGTTAATCTTTTTCTCACAGGTCCCCAGCGGGATGCGCAAGCGGGAAAAGACTTCATCTTGAGGATGTTTGTGGACCTCAACCCAGACGTTGAGAAAATCACCTACTCCCACTTCACCTGCGCCACCGACACAGAAAACATTCGATTTGTCTTTGCTGCTGTCAAGGACTACATCTTGCAGCGGAACCTGAAGGAGTACAACCTAGTGTAGATGTGCCTTCAGTCCCTCGAGGTTGGACTTTTATTGCTACATCTACCTTATTACAGTAGTTCAAAACATGTTCCCTGAGCGAGTACAATCCTTAGGACAGTCCTTAGGACTATACAGTATACCTTTTGTTGAAGCAACTCTGTTTTCCACTATGAGATTGCCGCGTTTCAAATGGATTTTCTATTGCTCCCCTTCAAGGTGTTTGGAAAATCCGGATATATCAGTTGTGATACAAAGATGCATTCATGATGTGGTTACTGTGCCTTTAATGAAACAGTCAGTATGCACGAAGTGTGTTATAGGATCTCATGGAGACTTTTTTAGAGCAGTAAAACATTGTAAACAATTACGTGTGCCCACGAGAGGACAGAATAAGTGTTTTCCTTCAATAAGGTGTCTCTGTGGACTAATAATGAACTACTTGACTTCCCTCCTTGGAGAACCTGTTAGTATATAATGTACGTAACTGCAATGCAAAAAAAACACTAAACTCAGTTGGATATAATGTATTTTGTACATGGAAATAAGGGAAAGTTTAGTTGAAATGACAATTTGTGAAGGAATCTTTTGCCTAACTTTAAATTGGAGGGTAATTAGAGAGTTATAATATTCACGTTAGACACATTTGCATATAGGTATTCATTCATTCGTACACTGAACACATTGTGCTGTTTTAGTCGTTTTGAATTTGAGTTCAGTTCAACAACTATTTTCCAAACATATGTATTTCATCGCAAACACATGCCTATGATTTTTTTTTGCCAAATGTATGTACCTCTATGAAAAGGAAAAGGACTTAAATTCCGCAACCATGTTCCAAACAAGTGTATTTGAGCATATGCTTATGAATGCTTATGACAAATGTGAAGGCATTATCCGGTGTTATTTGTCAACTATACAAACATAAATCAGTATACCGTTTAGCACATGTATATAGTGGGAGGGATGCGCTCACCTGGAAGTTACTCTGTTTAACCAAGACATCCATCTGCGCTAGTTTTTTTGTTTTATATTTGTAATTTCCTCAAACTTGTACTGTAATCTATTTGCATCTAGGTTAAATTCAGGGACAATTTTAATTTGGATGATTTAGTTGTACTCTGGTTTAAATATAATTTGGGAAAAGAGCTGAATGTGTAGCTCTCTTGCACTATGTAAGTAACAGATGGTACAGTAATTTCCTATGCTCTTCAGAGTCAAGGCCCTGTAAAGTGAGTATTAATGGATCGATGCTTCAAGGAGAACATGGTACTTTCTCTAAAAGCAGCTGTATCTTTGCACTGTTGAATTTCAATACAATTTCTGTGTTTGTACAGATGAGGAATACAAATCAAAATGTCCTTTTTTGTGTTGTCCGATACATATCCATTTTATGAAGACCTTATTATTTTAGTTATTTTACAAACCAAGTTGACAGATTTTTTTTAAACTTTTTTTCATGGAGGTTTTGTAATATTTGGAGACATGATAATGTTTATTTTTTGGACTTATGCTGTTGTCTAGTTGTTTTGTAATAGTGATTGAACAGATCAAAAATATAATTCCAAATGTGCAACATGCTCATGAATGTTTTCCATGCAGTTCTTGCCATAGGTGTTTATAGTATGGGTTGGGTAGAAAAACAAGAACGTTTCCCGGATTGTATTGGCCGGCGAAAGCACGACAGGCCTATCAATAAGGAGGAACAGTTCATTACCCGCCTCTTGAACTTGCTTAGAAGGAATGTGAAATCTAATACAGGTATCTGCACTGGCTCCTATAAAGAAAGAGAATGCCCTCTGAAAGTTGTCAACCCACCTGTTCCGGGAGAGAAGGTCAGGAAGAGATCATTATTCATCTATTTCTCTAGACTAGCCGTCTTTAGTAGAAGTTTGCTCCCTAAATATGGGTGAATGCTGTATGTCCGAAGATGACAGGGAGAGACACAGAATACACATGGAAATAGAGAAACAACTTCGTCGGGATAAAAAGGACTCAAATCGAGAACTGAAGCTACTTCTTTTAGGTAAGCAGTCTTACAACAGTGCAATGCAAGTGGGTATAAGCTTAGCCTCGACAGTTGAATACAGAACGTATTACTATTACTTAATATTATTTGGGTGTGTCGG
This sequence comes from Galaxias brevipinnis, assembly GCA_036023535.2. Lineage (NCBI taxonomy): Eukaryota > Metazoa > Chordata > Actinopteri > Galaxiiformes > Galaxiidae > Galaxias > Galaxias brevipinnis. The sequence goes on from JAVQIZ010111120.1 coordinate 7,284, forward strand.
TAAATCTTTCGTACGCACCAGAATTGCGCCTTTAATCCAGAACAGTAGCAGTGGGGATGTGTTGGTGTTTAGTGTTTGAATTCTTAGATTGCGCTACCATACCCCCACACACTTATCGAATGGGCCTTTAGGTTTTCAAAGCTGCAATGGTGCTTGGGAGTTATATTTTCTATATATTAAATGTTTAGTGTCATCGCTTTTTACAGTAGAGACAGGTTACCTGACAGGTTAAGAAACACAGTTGCCGTGTTTATTCAATGCTCGTTGTTTTGGGCTGTGAGTCACCTGAGGTATTCCCCATTCCTTACATATTTGATAGAAACCTGCTCCATGTAGCTGATCTGGTCTGATGAGTAGGCGTAGAACTTGTGGAATGACTTTTGCAATGACTTTTAAGTCAGTAATGGTTACATATGACTCATCGGCTGCACCTGTTTCGCTAGCTTAAATTTTTTTAATTAAGACTGCACAGTCACCATCAGCTCCCTGCAAACCACATTTCTACACAATGCCTTTATCTGTTTACTTTGAAAAGCATTAATAGTTTGATCAGGTTATTTTAGGGACACTTTAAGTCGGTGGTTTGGTGTTTTTGTTGAGTACCACACATTAGACACAATGTTAATACAATTTGCATGCCAGCATTTTTACATGAAATATACATTTATTTGAAATAGCTTCTCATTCTCTCATGCAAGCTATGTTCTTGTTTTGATGAAACCATTGTTTATCCAACAACATGTTCTCATGAATTCTCAGCTGCAACTGAATCTCAGATGTGTTTTATGTGTCAGAAACAGGCGTCCTATTTCCGGCGCTACTTTGATCCTATTCCCATTTCTCTTCCTTCCCGTCCTCGTTCATCTCGTTTTCCCAGGGACGGGGGAGAGTGGGAAGAGCACTTTCATCAAGCAGATGAGGATCATCCATGGCGCAGGGTACAATGAGGCAGACAGGAAAGGTTTCATCAGGCTGGTCTATCAGAACATCATGACCTCCATTCAGGCCCTTATCCAAGCTATGAAGACTCTTTGCATCAATTATTTGGATAGTAAGAACATTGTAAGGCACAAGACTTCCATGACCTTATGCTTCAGTGTCATTGTCTAAAGATTCCTGAAATCAGGTTGTTCTGTTGAAGTATATTATGTAGACTGTCTTGGAGAGTAGCCATCCATACCACCAACTGTTGTCTCCCCTTCGAAACGTTGAATCGTTGTTCAAAAATAATTTTTCTTTCTTCGAAGACACTATAGCCGCCACTCATAGCAGACATATTTCCTTTTCAATGGGCGTTATCACTTTGGGTGTTCTAGGGCCTAGCGGAGAAGCTGCGCCAGGTGGAGGCTTCAACTTTGATCACTCTGGAATCATGGCAGATTGACGCCATAAGGAGAGTGTGGAATGACTTGGGCATCCAGCAGTGCTATGACCGCAGGAGGGAGTTTCAGCTGTCAGACTCTACCAAATAGTGAGGAGACTACATTTTTTGTGCCCACACAGTCCTACATCATAGTACCCCACTTCTTATAAGACAACGTATGCCTGACTGTTTTGTTCTGACATTTTATACCTATTATTCAACAAAGTAAATAGTGATACGTGTGCCAACTTGTTTAGATGGAAATGTTTATGTTGCCTGTCTTTGATTATTCCTTCATCCTAATCAAATCACTCTTCTCTGGTACTGTAAATATAGTTTTATTATTAAGGGTCTATATGATTGTGCTTGTCAGTTACTTAAGTGACCTGGACAGAGTTGTGGCCCCTTCGTACATTCCAACTTTGCAGGACATCCTGAGAGTTCGTGTTCCCACCACAGGAATTATAGAATACCCTTTTGACCTCAAGTCTGTCGTTTTTAGGTAGGTGATCTCTTCATGTACTGAAGTGTACATGTCTGAAAAGGACATCTTTTTTTTTTGAAAGCTGTCAATAAGTATGCTAAACAAAATAACCATGGCTAAACCTCTGTAATTGCAAGATAAAAAATCTTTTTTGCAAATTTAGTAGTTACGACTATATTAACATATACTAAAAGTGTTGTGAGAAACCAACATGTGATAAATCAAATGTCTTGCTGCGGTTGTTACTTTGTCCAGAATGGTGGATGTGGGGGGTCAAAGGTCAGAGAGGAGGAAGTGGATTCACTGTTTTGAAAGGGTCACGTCTATTATCTTCCTGGTGGCACTGAGCGAGTACGACCAGGTCCTCTACGAAAATGAGAATACGGTGAGGAGGATTACACACCTCACTATGCAATCTCATTGTTGTCATTTTGAAATGAAATGTTAAGGACAATGCAAGACGAGCCAAAAGATCATTAATTTGAAATAAGATGAAACTTTTTGTTATTGTTCCATTGGTATAACTTTTATCGTGCTGGTAGTATTAGTGGAGCACTTTCTGATGTGAGTCTGAACCATGGCTTTTCCAGAATCGTCTGGAAGAGAGCAATGCCCTGTTCAAGACGATAGCGAGCTCCCCTTGGTTCCAGAAGTCCTCTATTATGCTCTTCCTCAATAAAACAGACCTGCTGGAGGAGAAGATCGCCAGCTCCCACCTTAGAGATTACTTCCCAGCATTCAATGGTCAGATTTTTTTAATCACAAATGCTACGTTGTGTGATGTCATTCACTTTACATGTTACTTGATGCACTACGTTACGTTCTGATTCATTGATGGTGTATGCTTTGGAATTATTATTGATACGTTTCGTTTGTCTGTTAGCCACTAGCCTAAATACAAAGTTGATGTTGCAGTCAATGTAACTTCCTGAGTAGTTCTGCAATGGCAATGATTGTCCTGTGGTTTAAGCATAGTTTCTCACCTTTTTAAGGTCCTGAAAGAGATGCTGAAGCTGCCAAGAACTTCATTTTGAAGATGTATGTGGATCAGCATGTAGGCCGTGAAAAAGCCCTCTACAACCACTTTACCTGTGCCACAGACACGGAGAACATCCGAGTAGTCTTCAGGGCCGTCAAAGACACTGTCTTCAGAGAAAACCTCGAGCATTTCAGCCTTGGGTAACACTGGATAATGGGAGGTCAAGGAGGGTTCCCGTCAGTTTCCTGTTGCGTTGTGCAAACTTTTTATAGTACGCTGAGTTCTGTGTGGGTCAATGGAAGTTTAATCACTGAATCAAAAGCAATGTGGAATCAGTATTCATGCCTCATCTATGCTCTTCCAGAAAACGTGCCACATTTGTAAAAGTAAAACCAGATAGGAATATTTTCTGTAATGAGTTATTTCCGTATTTGACGTGCCACATTGTTTTTTCGCAATCCATTCATTGGAGTGAAACAGATGGAGACATGTTAAAGTAATGTGGGCTGCCCTGCCTCACTGCCCTGTCTTTCTCTACCAGGGATGAGGAAATACAATGAAGTGCATCACGGAACCACCACTGCTTCTTAGTTTACATATTGTATGTCATATTATCGATGCTATGTGTTGAACCAATGTTTCCCTTTTGATTTACCTGTTTGTTCCTCTTTTCAAATAAATGATTGACTGCGCCAGTAGAAGGATTTTGACTCGACTCTCCCTCATTTTGTCTGTCTTTATTTTCCCTGTCTTTGTCCGTCTGCTGTGTCTCTCAAGTTGCTAAAATGTCTGGGCTGTAATTAAAAATATTTGGGGGTGAATGCTATCAGTTACATTTCCTTTTGGTAATCCAAAGAGAAGGAATTTATAGTTTTAGAGCCTTTTACTGAACATGGAATGAAGAGCACAACGATGGTGATGATATGATAATCTGTTTGAGACATCAGTCAACCAAAACCAGTGTGTGACAAAACCAGTTTATTTAGTCTGCATGATTGTGGGAAGCATCTTCCTCTTAGTTCAACGCTTTAGAGGGAGCTGCAGGCTAACAAGAAATCAGAAGAATCGTCTGTATAGCCACATACCATTGTGTCAATTATTTGTGTGTTGTAATGTGCACTCTTTTCTCTGCTTATAACTCAGGCGTGGCAGGACGGACATGGGGTGTCGTGGCAACGACCTTTGTACCTAGCAGCCTGCTACACAGTTTGTGTGCATGAAGTCATATTCTATTATGCATTCCTGTTCAACTATTATAACTCAGATCTGAGCCGAGGTAAGTGACTAAGAAAACAAATATCCTTCTGAGTACATTCCATACCTCTCCAATATGGAATGAAAAGCATTGTCTGTAAATGTGAAAAGGTAGGATTACCTAAGTGTTCCTGTCCACTTTCTTTTCATGCGGTGTTATTTTATGAACTTTAATGTGTGTTTGCATCATGAATGGCCAGGTTAGGCTTTCTAGTTCTGTTTTATTGAAGGTTTCTGCTCATGTAAAGGTTCAGGGAGTCATTCCTCATGCAGTACGATGTTTTTCTAAACATCAAATGTTTATATAATGGTGACTGTGTTGATGGTAGCTCCCTTGAGAATATTTAGGTTCTAATCTCCGTTCAAACCTAAGATCTATATATTTTGTATTTATTTATATTTCATATTTTTTCGTAAACTCCAGCCTGGTTTTTGCTTCTTACAGGGATGCTTCTTTTGTCCTGTATAAAAGCAGCTTCCTACAATAATCAGCTTCCTATTATTTTCATAGTTTTTGTTAATGCAGTCAGGTTAAAACATATCCTCTCAGTTATGGTGGACAAGCACACACACAAACACACACACACACACAAACATGCACGCACAAGAATAACCCGTTTCCGGGCTGTGTACGAATAATGACACATTTGTATTCCTAGGCTATGCAATAATAATAACACACACGCATCCTTTTCATTCAGATGCACTGCCAGAGGCAGCTGCTGCACAAAGCTGCCGTAGCAGGTGATTGTCCTTATTTGGTGGTAGCCCAGATCATGTGACCACAAAATGGTGGAAGCTGTGAGCTGTTTGTAAGCTGAGCATCTCTACCGGGAGGCTTGGAGCAAACTACAGGCTAACAGGGAGGCTGAAATACATTCATGTTCTAAAACAAAGGAGGACAGCAAATCCTGTGCCCCAGCAGCGGTGAGTGGATGGGGTTGATGCAGTAGGAATACAAAGGGAAAGGAGAAGAGATGTGTGTGTGCTTTTTTTCTGAGCTGGGAGACAGGAAGAGAGGGAGAAAGGGAGGGGAAAAGGGAGGGAGGGACTGCTTTCCTCAGCATTGTGGTCCTATTTTGCATTGTGTCTGGGGGTGCTGGTCATCCTCTACGGAGGAGACAGTAGAACAGCTGGTGCAGGTCTGGGGATTATACCCTGTGTGTCCGTGTCAGTGCATAATTGTGTGTTTATTTGAGTCATCAGTGTGACATCCATCACCACCGTGACCAAACCTCAAACCATTTCAGTTTAATCAGTGATAGTATTGTCACACTTTGCTGTTGCAATCACATGCTCGTCTCTCTCAGACACACCCAGGAGAGATGAGCAGGGATCTGTGGTTTCAAGGGTGTGCGAGAGCCCACGTGACGCTCGGTGAATTTGCATGAGTGGACGACTCGGAGCTCCGGCGGGCAATTCAGCACTAGAATCAGCAGAGAGAGAGAGAGAGAGAGAGAGAGAGAGAGAGAGAGAGAGATGAGATGAGAAAAGGCTGCTGATGATGTAACAATCCCCCCTTCCCCCATTCTCCTCCCCTTCTTCTGCCTCATTTCCTGCTTCCTTCCGTTACTGATGAGAGATAGGATTCTTAAGAGAGGGGAGATCTGACAACCTCCAAAGCTCCTCCTTTTCTCTCCGCTGACACCGTCTTGTCCTCATTCCTCCCTCCCTCCCTCCCTCCCTCCCTCCCTCCATTCCTCCTCTCCCCCCTTGCCCTCTGTGCCCTGATGTGGCTAGGAGACTCTGTGTGACAGCTTTCTGTTCGGTTGGTAGAGAGAGACCTTAGGTATGTGCTGCTTCCGCGTGAGGTTTTTTTATCTATACTTTTCTTTTGGGTTAGAGCTCTTTGCCAGCAAGGTTCATAGGTGTGTTTGTCGTAGAGGGATAGAGAGAGAAAGAAAGAGAAAGGGAGGGAAAAACAGTGTCTCTTTTTGTGACTGCTAGAGAAATTTGAGATGTTATATGTGAGGGGTCTGAAAAGCTATAGACACTGCAGTAATTTCTGATTGTTCGAACAGCATGTCCTGGTTTGGTCAAACAGATACCACACAGCTGTGTACAGAAGCCTGAATAGATCAGAGGCAGTGGATAATGCCCGTCACAATGTGGACTCAGCAGGAGCATAGATCCCAGCCGTGGTGTAATACCCTGTGTAGATACACCTGGCCCCGATAGGAAAGAGATCATCTTGACTGGCGAACAAATGGGTTATCTGTTGGTCTGTGCGAGCCGCTAACAGCTCACTGTTGCTGCCTCGGCACATTGGAAACCTCTCCAAAGAATCAAGCTCGAGTCCTCTGTCTCCAGAAGTTACCTGGCGTTACAGAATGGCTTTGGCAGAGCACTCCCTGTCTGTGGTATTTTCCTCTGTGCCCATCTCTCACAGACAGCACTGACAGGATGACACTGTGCACGTACTCTGCCACTCTGTACCACTGTGTGTCCGGCTCTGGGGCTAATGCCGGTCCCCTGTCTGTTCTCCCTCCAGGTCCCCCTGGGTGATGAGTGGATAGACGTGGACAGACGTCAGAGCGTACGATGAGTGCCGAGGGGGCCGAGGGCAGGCCAGGTGAGTCTCAGCAGAGCAGAGTTAGACCCCCACACCGCTGTGACTCAGACGAGATAGGGAGAAGAGCACTGTTGCTCAGCAAAACCACAACAACGGTGGCTAGAGGACGTCTGTTTAACTAATGACCTGCGTCCAGAGAAAGAGAGTGAGGGAGAGTAAAAAGGAAAATAAATATGAAGACGTTCACCGTCCCTCTTTCCCGCCTCTCTTAGCCCCTCCCACCTCACTGCCCCTGCAAGGAGGCCCTACCCAGAGGAAGAAGCTTTCCGCTCCTCCAATCAGCCTCTCATTGGACCAGAGCGAGGACGACCTTTTGGAGACCCCCGATGACCTTGATATCAATGTGGATGACCTTGACACTCCCGATGAGGGAGATTACCTGGACTACACCGACCATGAGATGGACTGGGAAGGTAGGGCTGTCAAAAATACCTCTAATTGAATTAACAGTTGTGAATTGGGCTGTCTCTTGTAGTTTAACAAGATAAATGATCTGGGCCTGCACGGAGTTGTGGGTGGTACAGTGTGAAAAGATGTAAGTCTCTCTCCATGTTAAATGCAACCTGCAGGAAACCTTCTTTTTGTTTAATATTAGACATAGAAAGGACCTTTTATGGTTTTACTGTTATTTAGTTTTTTATTGAACATTTTCCTCAGTGACTTTTGCTTAGCCTGTGTGAAATATCTATCCATTGCAGCAGGATGAGTTCCCGAATCACGATCTGTCCCCCAACGTAAAGTGATGTAATCCATCACTAGTCTTTTTCATTACTTCTCCAATGTACCAGATCCCCCGGCGGCCAATAGGAGCGCATCAAGGGAGCCGTGTGAGCCAATCCCGACGTGCAGCGCTGAGGAGGAGCGTCAGGACGCCAAGCTGTGGAGAACGGTGGTCATCGGGGAGCAGGAGCACCGCATCAACATGAAGAGCATTGAGCCTTACCAGAGAGTGGTCTCCCACGGAGGTACTGGCAGTGCAGCAGCTACTGTTTAGGGGGTGTGGGGGTGGCGGGATGAAGCAGGTTTTGACTTAATACAAGGAGTCTCATACATATTCTTTTTGATCTAAGTAAGTAGAATTCACTAGGTGGTAGGAGAAAGTAAAATAAAGATGGTGGAAATGTGAAAAGGAAATGAACGGGTTAAATGACAAAAAGAAATATTGGAAGACAAGGAAACAGAAAGACACATAGTGGTTTGAGAAAGACAAAAATAGATGCTGAAAGAGAACAGACAATTGCAAAGGAAAATGGGGAATAAAAAAAAAAATGCAAATAGGTAATTGTGGCTCTCCACCGCAATGTCAGAGTCACGCAGAATTTGTTTTTGTTTGTTATCGTTCCCCAGGCTACTATGGCAACGGTGTGAATGCCATCATAGTGTTTGCGGCGTGTTTTCTTCCTGACAGTGACAGAGAGGATTACCACGAGGTGATGGAGAACCTCTTCCTGTGAGTGAAATGATGGCTGGCCATTAAAGGTCACAGACAACAACAGGCCCACAGACCTTTTCCTCAGACATAGTTTCACCTTCTCTCTGTTGCAATTTTGAGAGTTTGGAAACGTAGCCAGCCACAAAGTGTATCTGTGTGTGTGTGTGTGTGTGTGTGTGTGTGTGTGTCACCCAGCTTGATGTGCAACTACAATTTCAAAGGCTATCTCAGAAGGACTTACAGTGTTTGTGTGTGTGTCTCGGTCTTTTGCCTGACTGCTGTGTGCCCCCTGTCTGCAGGTATGTGATCAGTACCTTAGAGCTGATGGTGGCTGAGGACTACATGATCGTCTACCTGAACGGAGCCACCCCCCACAGGAGGATGCCAGGGCTGGGCTGGCTCAAGAAGTGTTACCAGATGATTGACAGGAGGTCACAGACTTCCTTATTCCTACTTTTGGCTAGTCCTATTCCTCACAGTCTTTCTCAGTCCATTTGAGTTGAGCTGTTACAGAATACAGAATAGCTCTCGCCAGTCCGAACCAACCGACCCGGTCATACATTTCATTGATGTAGTGCATCTGTTGTGAAGTGGATTCCATGCCGTGACTGATGCTCTCCCCCTCTGTGATGTTGTGTCCATGCGTCCAGGCTTAGGAAGAATCTCAAGTCCTTCATCATCGTCCACCCGTCATGGTTCATCAGAACGATCCTAGCCATCACCAGACCCTTCATCAGGTAACACCATTCTGCCTGTCTGTCTGTCTGTCTTTGATGCAGTTCAATTACACGTCCAAACCTTTTTCATGTGTTTGATGTTTGATAAGGGGTTTAATGTAGTTCCATAGCTTTACTGTCAGAACCGCACAGTGAGTGTTGTCCTGTGGGACCACGGCGTCTCCTTTCACGTGTACGTGTGCGTGTTTATGTTTGCACGCGTGCTTGTCGGGGTATTCATGTGTGTCTTTGTGTGTTTACTGTGTCACAGCACCAAGTTCAGTAATAAGATAAAGTACGTGAACAGCTTGGCCGAGCTGCAGGAAATCATCCCCATGGAATACGTCCATATCCCAGAGTGCATCATTAGGTGAGATGAGTCCTTCATGGCGCCTCACCTCCTCTAAGCCCCCTGTGCTCCTCTCCTCTCCTCTTCTCTCCGCTCCGCTCCTCCCCTCTCCTCTGCTCTCCTCTCCGTTCCTCTCCTCTCCTCTCCTCTCCGGTCCTCTCCTCTCCTCTCATGTTCCT
>JAVQIZ010111136.1:0-45504 GCA_036023535.2 Galaxias brevipinnis
CAGCTTACGACACTTAAACAGGGCTCAAGCTACGGAATCCTCTACTGTACACACATTAACACACACACACACACACACACACACACACACATACACACACACAAACACACACACAAACACACACAAACACACGCACATACACAGTAAGAGGCACACCCGCGTACACACACCCATAGACTCTGCCTACAAGCCATAAACATAACTCCAGGATGGACGATTATGAGCTGAGCTGCAGTAAATATTTGAGAGGCCATTGTTCCCTCCACTTCCTCGGGGAGATGGTGAAGACTTGCCTTTCCAACTCGGGGGCTCCTCAGGGGAGCCAGCTGAGGATCAAATTATCATCCCAAGCGGAAGTTGTATCAATTCCGCCAACCCCGTTACGGCTCTCTCAGGCATCGTCATGTGCAGCGCAACAAACGAGGACGCTTAGGGGATGTGGGGAGGGGGGCTGCATACACAATATGGGAAACACATACACTATATCTTCCTGTAAAACATAACTTCTCTCTCAGTAGGAGGACAGGCATCCCATTTGACAAACTGACCATGGGAGACGTCGAAAATAAAAAAATAACGTGAAGAAAAAGGGACATTGACAATGTCATAGATCGGCGTATTTCCCTGTAGAATCTGCAGACGACTGGCTCCACTGAAAAACAATCTCGAAGAGATATATCTTGGCAAGGGCAACCTAATCATTTCATAACTATGCAGACAGAGAATCTAAGAACGGAGGAATATTTTGAAGGAGCCGGACACAGGAGATGCATGGAGAAGGAGCGAGAGGGACAGGGAGAGGGAGAGGGGGGAGCAGTTTCCATCACCAACCTGTTGGCAGGCTGATGTGTAATTATGGCTGCCATACCGAGACATTTCCCCATGCGGTCCACCATTTTAAAAACAACAAGGATAGTCGCTCTGTAATTCACCCCAAGCAGGAGGACCGAAACAGGCCAGCGCATGGAGAGAGCATGGAGGTGCGGGCCACAGCCAATGAGCTCTGTTTTCTTAAAAACCCAACAGCCTGTGAACAGTGACTCTGAGCTGGAGGAGGGAGGGAGGGAGGGAGAGAGTTGGTGGGTTCAGGGGTGCTGCTCTCTACTTCAAACATGCCAAGAAAAATGTCTAAGAGCTCCCCATAAAAGGGGACACCATGGGCGTGCTTTATCACGTAGGTGGCTCCCTGTTCATGCAAGCTGAAAGAGCGAGTGAGAGAGAGCTCCTTTGAGTAATCGTAAACCTCGCTAGGGTTTAAAGAAATTGGTCTGAGCCGGTGGTCTTAGGCTGTTACAGCTAAACGCTGCCAACAAATGAGCACCTCTCAGGAATAGGTGTGTGAAAATACAGAACCACGACTTGGGCAGTGAAAGAATAGGGTAATGAGTGCAATACGGAGACGGTTTTGACCTAATAAGAGCATTTCTTTACACGTACAGTCTTTTTACACCATAGTGTTTTGTGCCTATGTGTGTGTGTGTGTGTGTGTGTGTGTGTGTGTGTGTGTGTGTGTGTGTGTGTGTGTGTGTGTGTGTTATTATCAGCCCTGCTGTGTGCAAGGTGTGACGGTCTGAAAAAAAAAGTTTGTTCCTCTTTGAACGTGTCAGTGGGTGAGTGCCATGTCGCACCAAACACTTCAGAGAGGAACTTAATCAGGTTTTGGCACCTTGAGCTCAGCTGGCTGTTATAGAGAGAACGTTAACTGTATCTCCCAGAACCCCCTCCTCCCACTCCCCCCATCAAACACCACCTCCCCCACCCCACCCGCTACCCTCTATGCCCGCTTTGCTCCATGCCATCCCCACACCAGGGCCTCTCACAATACATAACACATGAAATAATGGAAATCATATTCTAACAACTGTTTGCACTGTATTCACCTAATGCCTGACAAGCATGATTTAGGAATGGGCTGATGCTGTCCTGTTTGGGAGGCCCGTTACGAATGCAATTGAGACATACATGTTTGTGTGTGGAAAGGGAAATCAAATGTTAGCGTGTCTCGTGGTGAGCTTGAATCCACCAGACTACGCAACTGACTGCAGAAAGGGAGAAGAATACACGGTATAATTTAAAGCTACATTCACTGAGGCCCTGCTAGGAAATTCACAGCAGTAATGTAGTGTGACAGTTAAAAACACCCCAGCCCTCTCACCTCAAGAGGCCGGTAAACGTTGCTGCAACGGTGTGTTGCTGATTACATAAAGCACTGCTGCTTTTCTCTGATAAGGCTCTCTAAGATAGATACCAAACGGACACGGTGTGTGAGTGGGTGGGGTGTGTGTGTGTGTGTGTGTGTGTGTGTGTGTCAGGAGTAGAGGAGCCAAAGGGAAGGTCAGAGGTGTGAAGTGTTCTTTCTTTCCTTGTCTTTTTGTTGCAAAACACAATTAGTCAGCCCTAAAGCTATTTCTGCTGTACACAAGGGATTGCAGTGCACTGCCAAGAACTGCGAGTGTGTGTTTGATGGAGAAAAGCGAGTGGGAATGAGAGAGCGTAGAACAAGTAATATATGAATAAGAAATTGAGCACGCCACAGCAAAGGTAAAAAAACTTCCCTTTTGAACTTTCAGCGATGCTCGACATATATTTGGAGTCCATCAAACTTCATCTTTCTGTGTAAGCATTCAATTAATCATCAACCACTGAAGCAGGGTGGAGGCAGAGAAAGGCTACCCCCACTACAGCAAATCTAGGTTGCTCAAGAGAAGTCAGACTTAACTCCCGCTTAACTGAATAATGTATGCATACGCTTACACTTTTGGCAATGATGAGGCAGTTTCAGGCTTTGTAGCCCACCAGCCTCTCTTGAGGGATGGAAGGCCTACTTCCAAAATGGCTGAATTATTCATCCTCCCAGGTGGAGTCACAGCTCAGATTGTTTCACCCAGGCCTCTTTACAAAAGGAAGAAGAGGTTTCTCATTCTTTAATCCCTCCGATGAATACCTTCCTCCCCCAATATGTAACAATATAAAAGCCCAACTCGCACACAAATGGACTACTCAGACTAGCTCAGTTAGAACAGTGCAAAGTTACTCGGGTCTTTCACCAAGCTTCAGTCAAGCTTATCGTAAGAAAACATACATAATTCATGATTGCAGGTGTTTCAATTTTATTTTGCTTTGGAAAAGAAAAATGCATTCTAATTTTGACTCTCTAAGTGGCAGGGGCATGGGCAACACTAAGTGGATGCCTTACTTTCTACCTCAATCCATTTTTACACCTCTTTGTCTCCATCCTTCCAGCCTTGTTGGCTTCTAGCGGTCCCACTTTATGAGCCCCTGCAGGGCTGTAATTGTCAGCAGGGCCTAAATAATGTGAAACCTGATCGTGTTTGTAGATGATCTTATTTGTGAACTTTGGCTGCTATACATTTCCCTCAGGTGAGTTCAGTTTCTACCAGCGCTGTTTAGCCAACAGTCTCCAGCTTTCTTGGCAGCGAATCTGGGATAGATATGGAAGGGTTTTGACTTGAGCGCTGATTATGGACCCTGGAGAAGTATATTATATATTTTTTTGCTTCTTTATTTCTTTTCACCTTTTTGCTAAACAAAGCAAAACAGAAACAGACGGGGTGGCGGAAAAGTAAGGACGTTATCCCGATTTAAAAACAAAATCCACATTCAGAGTTTAAATGTATTTTGGTTCTTTAGTTCTTTTGGCACAGTCTACAGTGACTGTGTTTAAGCTCTCGGGAGACTACAACATGTCAATGGAAACATCTATGGCACAGGCCATAACATAACATGCTCTCTCTCTCCCAGAGCACGGGGGTCTAACAGGAAGGTGACAGATAACAGACAGTCAAGAGAGAGGGAGGATTTGAGGTGGGGGTGGTAGCAGATTACTTGTAAGACAGAATTTGCAATTATCCCTGGATGAATCATGGCAAAGATAATACATGCGCCCAACCTCATGAATATTCTAGTTTGGCCACTCCCCAAGCTTAACGAGAGACCCTAGTTCTAATTACAACTGATGGCTTAAACTTCAAATTGACACTATCGCTCAGACACATATGTACGTGTACAAAACTCACTCACACACACACATGCACACACACGCACACGCACTCACATCCACACACACACACACACACACACACACACACACACACACACACTCACCGTTATTGAGCCTAGGTATTGCTTCACATCATACATCAGTTCCTCTCCCACTCGAGCAGACTAATACCTCTTTTGGCAGTATTATTGTAGGCTGTTAGGCTGTTCTACTTCCTGGAACACATTTTGCAGAAGTGAAACTGTTGTTTTTGCTGATGAATTCAATTTGGCCTTGACACATAAGAGACTCTTGACCAATCACTGCGGGAACTTTGCATAAAACCAAGACTAACCGGCAGGCAAAGGTAACGGCCCTAAAAGTAAGCTATTATTAATTCCAAGTTAGCGTAAGAGGTAGATTTTGTGCTGAAATTCACATAAACACACACACGCAGTGAAAAAAGGCATGTATCGCCTTTATTTAGCAAAAACAACGTTTGCAAAAACACCCCCACAAATCTTTCTTTTTTAACAGAGTCAGGAAAGGTGCATAATGTGCTTTACAACCAAATATCAGTGCCAAGTGGCCATGAAAAGGTCTTAATGAGGACCTGATGGTGTTTACTCTAGATAAGGTGAGTAGCCAAAACAGATTACAAACCTGATAAGAGGTTTAAACACTCCAACACTATCGGACTAACCTGCAGTCCTGAGGCCAAATACACTGCCTTGTTGTACACAGCTATCTCGACATTAAAAGAACATTCCCTCATCCACTGCATCGTCAACGTGAGTCAGCGAGCCGGACAGACTGCTGCCTGACTCCAAACATCCTTGGCTGCGATAGGAATAATTGTTTAACAAGGATGAAGGACACGCAGGAAATGAGGTGCACGCGTCTGTCAATTCTAATGGACATGGACTGTGGACTGGGTCAGAGCTCTCTGCCCCGCGGTGGCACCTTTGGAGTGACAGATGTGCGCATCCTCCATGTGACCTGGGAAAAATGACCCCTTACTGCCACCGACCCCCAGGCCCCGTGTGTGTAATTTGCCCACACACACATGCACTCACACACAAACACCCTCGTTCCCATTCCACACCGTCGATGGCGGTAGCTCGTTGAGGTGAGGGAAACTGACAAGCGTTCAGTCCCCGGGGCAGAACTTTCCAGTCAAGTGGATCGGCAGGCTAGGAGGGGGGTAAAAAAAATCAAATAAATGACTTATGAATAGTCATTTGGTCCCCCTCTACACTCTGCCACTCACCAACTAGAGCCCCTCACCTCCGCTCCAAAGCTCTCCTCGCCATGTGGAAATGCCTTTGATTATCCTGATAAGTTCTGACCCTACAAATTGTGTTTTGACATAGATGATAAGTGTGGTAACTAAATCATGCGGTCAACCCTGGAAAGGGCTTGAAACGGTAACCAAAGCAGAAGGATCCACTATTATTCTGGCTAGGTCTTCACTCCCCTGGGTAAGGCCCTCTGATTGTTATGCCACTGCTGTCCTAACGAACTGAATAGGAGAGGAGTACTGGTGCATCGGCCCCTGACAATAAAAGCTAGGGGGGACAGGGAGTCAGGAGGGGCTACAGGGGGAGGAGGGACGGGGGGAAGGGAGGGAGGTTGGAGAGAGGATGTTGGAGGTCTGTGTGGCAAAGGCACAATGAGCCCAGTGTTACCGTGATGTGGTCACCATTGTACCTCGCCTCTATGAGGTAGCAACTTCCGCCCAGAGCAGGAGCCATGCTAGTCTTCTCTGATAAGTAGGCCAAGGACATGGCCCTGAACCCGTGAGACACAGAGAGAGAGATAACATTCAAACCCCAAATCACGGGAAATCTTCAAATCAGAGTGGACAGGATATTGCCAATTCCCAGTAATCCTTAATATTACTACATGGCCCAAAGTGGCTGATCTTGGCTTGGCTTTGTGATTAGGGCCTGAGCGGAAACACTTCCGTTCCACGGACACCTGATGCCAAAAGGATTTGGGTCTGCAGTGTCAGTTGTGCGGAGCGAGCTGCCAGGAGTCAGCGTAGAACTCAAAATACCAGCCGTTCTGAAACATGACCACCAGAAGAGGCAGCAGGAGAAGTTCCTTATAGTGAGCGACGAGAGTTATTTCAACATGTCACAGGTGCGGAATGTAACAGCTCATGCTTTTTGCATTTTCGAGCATTTCCTTCTTCTGGCTCACAACTTTTCCTGTCAGCAAGGCACATAGTGGAGAGATACAGGCCCCGTGGGGGGAGCACAATTCTTTTTTAACACTGGTATTTTATGTTCTTATTGTATTTGGACACAGGCCTACAGAATCCAGGTGGAGATAATTTCAAGGACAAGTTGCAAGAATGTGGTCTAATGTCCAGTGAAGGACATGGGTGACTGGAAGCATGTGACTAACTCTGAAGTTGTGGTTGTTTGTCTGTAAATCCTAAGCATTATTCCTCTTACAATAGATCTGAATTATGTTGTCTGGGAAAAGACCACAACCCTTCCTCAATAGTACAATGGCTATGTTTGGATAAAAAATGGCAACAAACATGCATTAGTTGAACTTAAACCAGCTATAATTTATAGTCACATTTTTACAAAAGTGTATTTAATGTATTATCTACGGTACAGTTGAAATGTATGTTGTTAATAAATAAGTGCCTAAACACTTTACAGAAAGCCCTAGTGACAGTCACTATTTGAAATTCTCTCCACCATTTTGAACAGCCTGACATGCTGAAATATGTATTACTCCAATAGCAGAACACTGTAGGACAGTCTGAACTGTATTCACAACTGAATCCCCTCTGACTGGGAATGACCGACATGATAAAGTGGTCAAAACACACACTTTAAGGCACCTAGCACACATTTACAACAAAATTAGAAATGTATGAGTTAAACCAGAAAGACAGGCATCATGATAAAATACGTATGTGCTATTTCACAAATAGAACGCAGCTGCTTTCTACCTTGCCGGTTCTCCTTTTCTTTCTGCCTTTGTGACTTTGACGTGCGTCAACACCCCGATGAGATTGAGGTGACAATCAGGGACGAGTCACCTGTCCCTCACAGCACTTGTCCACTTTGGGAACATCTCAAGGAGAAAGGGGAAATTGTGCACACACTTATGGAGGAGGGGGTCCTTGGATCACAGTCAACCTTGCCGCTGTACCTCTTCATGTCTCGTCAGAGACAACTTTAAATAGGTCTTTGCAAAGGTGTGACATTTGGCAACCACAATATAATCTCACAAGTTCAAGGGAACATACATTGTTGCCACCTAAACAAGTACAACCACTATATCAGAATGAGAAAGTTAAAATGTTAAGGCTGTAAATAAAATGGGACTAAGAACTCTCTTTCTCTGAGCGAGGACCTGGCTCTGTCCACTGTGTACTCTGCTAGAAAGTGTTCGATGGACAGGTCCATCCTGAGGAAAAGGGGGTCGCTCAGGGCTTCCTTCAACACAGCAGGGCCTGGTAATAAACGCTGGTTCTTTTGTTCCCAGCACAGTTGGCAGGGGGACTGCAAACAATACAGGGGCCTATAATGCCCGCTCCCAAGAGAGGCCTGCACTAGCTCTGTCTACTACATTCAATCTCAGCCAGCAGAAAAAGGGGGTCGTGAACTACTTTAGTATTAGTGGTATGATGGCTTAAACCCTGTTTCAGTGTGAAACGCCACATTAGACAACAATGCACACTTTCCAGTTAGTCTTTCCTGTTAGAAAACTTTGCAACCTTTTCCAAGAAGTTAGGCGTGAAATGTGTCTCTACTTCACTTTGTGGCTATTTCGATTCATTAATCTAAATTTAAATGGTTGTCTTGTGACCGATGTCGTTGAGGCAATCTCATGAAAAACATCTAAAGTCTGCTTTGATCACTTGGTTTTGATCTTCAGGCGGTGCCCTTGTACTGTAAGATTATCTGAAGATAAGGCCGATATCACGACACGATCCCTCCCCTGGCCATGATGTCCAGGTTTGCTGTCTCCAAACGACGCGCCGCATGGTTCTCGTTCTCCACGCTCCTCTGGCCTGACCCTAATCTGTGTTCGCCACCTCCGTGGGGGTCCCAGGTGTTGTTACAGCTGTGGTCACCCAGTGGGGAGTTGTGTGTGTGTGCGTGTGTGTTTACTGTGTGCATGTGTGTGTGTGTCCTGTAGTATTTGTGTGTGAGTCTGTGTGTTTGTGTGTGTGTATGCATGCTTGTATGCATGTGTGGTAGAGGGGAGTTTAGGGGAGAGTTGTTGGGAGGCTGTTAAAAACCGAGGGAAGTGGCCAGCTGATTAGAACCAGATGCCAGACAGATGGGACGAGGAGGGCTGCTGCACATAGGTGCGACAGAAATAGAAACACACTGTCGCCCATTCCTGACTCATGCAGCCATGGTTCCTCCTTTAGCCAAGGCGAACTTCACACCCCCGTCTTTGCACATGGTCGCCTCCTCCTAGAGAACTGGTATGAATGTTACCATGGGGTCACGGAACTATTTGGGTTGTGTGTGCGTCTGTGTGTGCGTGTGTGCGTGGGGGGCATGTGTGTGGCATATGTGTGTGTGTGTGTGTGTGTGTGTGTGTGTGTGTGTGTGTGTGTGTGTGATTGTGTATGTGTGCGAGAGAGAGAGTGAGTGACAGGCCGGGGTAAATAGGCCAATAAATCGTTCTATTACGAGCAGATTACATCTAACATTCCCTCCCGCATTTCACTGCCATTCAAAGATGTATCGCTCACCGACTGAGAAAATGGGAGGGTGAAGGCAGGGTGGGCAGTGGGTTTGACAGGGGGGGGGGCACTGATTTGGGCTGCTGGGGGCTGGAGGGGGGTATAAACACTTTGAAAACCAAAACCAGCCCACACCAGCCAGCAAAGACGCTCTCCACCAGGCCTCATGCTTCTGGGACATTTTTAATCCTTTAATAGCAAGCCTTTAGTGTTCCCTCTCCAGCCACACTCTAGGTGCACTCCAAAACAAGTGTGAGGAGGACCCTTTATGCCTTCCCTGTCTTCCTCCTTCCACGGTCCCTGAGCCAATTAGCCACTAAGCAAACCGTTCTTATTGTTCAATATCATCGGGCTGGAATCTTTTGGAACAGAAATTTTCTCAAGACTTGCTCCTTTTGATCCTAAGTGTGATAGAGAGGGTATACTCTAACCTGAATCTAAATCAGTCAATAGAATGGAACCGGGTAAGAGGACGTTATTTTTGTCAACACTTCTTGCGTCATTAAGTGACAATTGGAAGAGCTTGTGAGAGGTTTGCGTTGTAGTATCATACACGTCCACAAACACACTGGTAGTGGTTCATGGGGAATTCAACATATCCCCAAACTATTCAGCGTGGGGACTTATCTGGGAGGGATGGAGTTTCTGCTGTCTGTTATTGAAGCGCTCATTGAGATAATCTGTTTTTAGTCAGATAGTACTGGCTAGAATTACCGAACATTGTGTTTCTTTCCGTCACGGCTCATTTCACCTTTATCAGTTTACCTCTGTAAAAGCGCGTCATGCCTTGTAACTGTCTAGGCAACAAAGAGTGACACTTGTATTACCATGACAGGTCAACTCATGAAATATGCAACATAGGAAACATGCCCTGACTTGTGAAAATTGTCATAAAAACTGGCTCAATATCATGCCATTCTGTGGAAGTCTGACACAGTACCAGTTATTTAAAAGATTTTATATTTTTCCCCTCTGTACCTTAGATGTTAATTATGTTGTTGTGTGCAAGGGCTTTATATGTACAATTTGATGAGTGTTAAATGTTTTAAATTGTGATGTTCGATAAATTGTGTTTTATGTCAAATTGTTTAAAATAATTTGTAAACTTTTAAGGTAGCAAGGTATTATACAATGTGAGTTAATAGTTCCGATTCTGGCCTGTTATTCTACCCAAAAACACATTCCAACACTTTCAAATTTTTTTGTTCAAGGATGAGCACATGATCTTTGAGAAATAATAATAAAAGGACCGAAATTTAATGAGAAAATGTATGCTTGGCCTTCAAATGCACTATGGAAGAGTAAGAATAGGAGAGAGGATTGAGTTTTTGCATTCCCTCAGGTGGGAGAGTATATTGTTGCTCTGCGTGAAGGCGCTTGCTAGGGCAAGAGATTTTATTATACTATTTAAATATTAATTCACCCATTCAAATATGAAATATATTGTTTTCATGTAAATTTGCTTTCAGGCCACCTGCATTTTTTTATTTTAAATCATAATAATACTTTGTTGAGTATGATTAGAGCATACCAGCAATACATGGCGACTGCAGAAAAAACAAGATAATTATCTGTCTCTTGATTAAAAAAAAATTACAAGTGAAAACAAAAGGAAAATCAGGGGCCCTCATTATAATATGTATACAGCTATTCTATAAAAAGTTCTAAAAAGTGGTAAGAAAGAAGCATGGCGAATAGTTGAGTGGAGCTATAGGGAGACAGCGAGCATTATGTTCTTTTTTTTTTTTCTTTTTTGTGTGTCTGTTCTAAGAAATGGAAGCAGAACCAACACCTTCCGGACAAGGTCAACCAAACCTCAAGAAACAAAGTGTCAGCAAATTGCTTATAATCAACAAAGTGGACAACTCTCAAGGACACCTCTTACTACCAAGAACCAGTAAGAGAATAAATGTGTGTCTGTGTGTGTATGTGTGATTGGCTGCTTACCTGCTTTTTACACATTGTTAGGTCAAGAGCCGCAATACCGGAAAAAGAGAAAGAAAGTGGCAGATTAGATCAAAGTAAAATTAAATATATAAATACATTGTGTAACACATATATGTCAAGTACAGCACATATCTGTAATATTGAACATAGATGAATGTAACCAAGATCAACATTGAAAAGGGCATTTTAATAGATGACCATTTTCGGTCTGAACACCAAACTAATGCTACAATCAGACAAAGGACTAATGCGACAGTTTGTGCAGTAATTGTCATCACCAGGCTGATGCAACACAGCGTAGACTCCAGGAAAGCCTATGTTGAGTGTGAGGTATTTCAAGGAAGTCCTACAAAGCTGTCTCTATTGTTATTCAAACTGTCACATATTGTTCTCACCATTTCCCATATCTCAGTCTAGGGGGACAGTTAGGTTAGGGCTCGACCATGTCCAGGTCCTTTTAGATAATGCCCTTTGTTTTTGTTGTTGTACAGCACAGGCGGCTCAAATAATTGCTTTTTTCAATTGACTTGAACGACAACCAGGGGGTCTACAGTATAGACATATCCAGGTCTTAATGAATTATCTTCTGGTCTGGTGCATGCACACATAAGTTAGATGGTAATTATTGTCTGGTATCGCTTGGATCAATTTGCATTTAACCTAGATTTCAACCCAAAGAGGATTGTGGCGCGTCATTGACACACATGACACAAAGAGAGGCCAGGACATATCAATTTCTTTATACGACCAACCTTGAGCCACTCACACATAAAGTATAGCTCAAATAATTTAATTTATATATTTACCCAGAAAATATAAAAAGAAATCACCTAACTTAGAACTTCTAACATAAACTGTGTGTCCCCAACACCCCTCCCTTTTCCCTCCCTTCTTACTCCCAAATGTGAGGCGGCCATATATCACCATCTCCACATTTCGTTTCTGCTCATGTCCCAGACGTGCAAACAAAGGAGGCTCCTGAGACGTGAGGCCTCCCCCCGGCGCGGGCCCTGCCCAGTGGGTCACCTAGTTCTGCACCGGGGGCTTCTTTTCCCAGGCTCATTACCAGACAGGAGGAGGGATGAGGGTCTCGTCTGGTGGGACCATTACTTTCAGGTGAACTGGTTTTTATGAAGAGGGGTATGGGAGGGGTGGGTGTGTGAGGGGACCCCTGCTCCCTATTCAGATATCTACTATTAACACTCCACAATTCACAATCCTCCTTTCAGTTCAAGCATCCCTTTTTTTAAGATAACAAGAATGTAGGATAAACACACACTGACTCCTCCAGAACTCAAGCCTCAAGTCAGTGATGTTTTTACAGGGATGAACTCGGAGAGAATCATGAGCGAGCCATCGATTGACCCGGTTAGGCTTGTAACGAGTCAGATAGCCGTATCTCCATCCATTTGTACCACTTTGTCATGCATGCTCGATCAATTGTTCTTGTTGCTTTTAAGAATGTGTAAAAAGGATAGTCAGTTGCGCATGGTAATATGGGGAAAGTTAAAAACCTATTGCGCTGTCTTTCCCATACAAACGGATTTAGATACATAAAATGATCTTTCCTCTGACCGGTAAGAGGGGGGGAAAAAGCACACATCAATGACCTCTATTCAATTTGGTCTCTTTGAGCAAGGCACAAACAGCCAACGAGTGAATACAAAGGCAGCCTTTCAAGTTCATCTGGACTGATGTAATAAAATTGACACATGGAGTCGGCTGAATTCTGGGGCGCCTGTTACCTAAACTCTCATTTCCAAAGCACTGTCACCTCCCCTCACTGCAAATGAATCAATTACAGAGCAACATAATCCGGTTAGGACTGAGATGAATGCATACCTCCCCGTTGGCAGGTGCTCGCAGGCTGAGGGGCTTATTTGGAGCAGGCAATATCAAAGCATGGGTTTTATCTGCCACATTATACCCACTACATACAAGCATAAAACTGTGCTATGTGTGCACTGTCTCTGTCTGCACAATGAAATATATTCTAAATGTTGAAAAGCTTGTTTAGCCACAAAACCAACCACCTATTTCATCATCAATTGCATACACACGCAAAGTGTGAGATGCAAATTATAATTGAAATATCAGAAACCGACGTCAATTGCCAGTCCCATACAAAGTATTTATCATCCTTTGCATTAGTGCACATATTACAGCTCCCTTTAGCATCTAATCACTTCTTTATACAAATGCTAACAGTTTGAGAGCTGCTTGTAAAAGTCTTGTTTTATGGCCAGGTACAACCGTTTCTATTAGCACTTTACGGGACATATAAAAGGAGACAGGGCAGGGTTGGGGGAGCCACCTCATTGTTTACACCCCACTGCTCCGGGGCCTGTTCAGCTACAGCACTTTGGCTAGGTATGATCCGCCTAGCAGTTGCTCCCGACATTCTGAAGCACCTTGTCAGATAACGCCTGACCTGCACACTGAGGAGTGCCCCGAGGGAAAATAACGAAACCAAACAATGACAGAGGGCTTGTGTGCAGCCAAGAGAGGAGAAACAGGAGGGAGGAGGAGGAGGAGGTGGTGGAGGAGGAGGAGGAGGAGGGAACCAGGAGACACAGAGGGACAAATAAGAGGGGGAGAATAGAAGCGCCACCACAACTAAGCCCTGCTTCTGCCCCCCCTTCCTGTCCCTTCCTCCCTCCACTGTCGGCCCCTGCTCACCCAGACCATTGTGCACCCAGGGGGCTTTGGAGATAAATGGCCGCATGTTAACCACGTTTGACGGGCCGCACAAAAGGGGACACCTCGGGTCCCATGACGCAACCTGTACCTCTTTCCCCAAAGCCCCCCCTTCTTACTCAAACATGAGGTACAGGGGACAGTCCCACTGAGGGCCAAAAAGCAAAGAGAAAGGCACAACAATTTGTCACTAGCCTGTAAAGGCCTGTCGGTTTAGCAAGTTCCGACCAAGACAAGTTGTATTACCCGATAGAAAGGGTTTGCAAAAACAAAATATTTGTAAGTTGTTAAATTAAGAAAATTAAGTATTTTTGTTTTGTGCTTTGATAATAAGTATTTGGAGTCTGACATTATTCCGATTAATGTATCTTGCGTAGGTCATTGAGTCAAGTCCCACTAACTATCTTTAATCTCTACTTCCATCATCACTATTGTTTGATTCCTTTTTATTTCAGTGTATAGCTTGCAATATTACTTAATCATACGATTGTTTTTTTTTTAAGAGACCACCCTTTTCCATTCAGAACTAACACATGTACCTTACATTTGGAGAACGCAAGAGAAAGAAATGGCACGGCAGCACCTTCTCAGAGCAACGATGCAGCCGAAGGGTGGGTGGGGATACGGGGAGGTGGGGCAGGCGGGGGCGGGGTATGAGGGGGTAACTGGGCTGAGCTAACCTTTTCAGCTCTGCCACAGCTTTGATGGCTGACAGGATTCACAAAAGCACCTGCCCCATCCCCAGAGTGTTCCCTCCACGGCCCTTACTCTCCTTCCCTGACCTGACTGGCATTCTTCACCATCAGGGGGTCCTTCCCATGGCTACCTTTACCCAGCCACCCCAGACACCCCCCACCCATAACCCCCTACTCGGGTAATCCCACTGCAAACACGGTTGGGTCTATGCAGAGGCAACGCACGAGACTTCTCACAGGCCCCTCTGCTAAAGGTGCACAACTGATTAAGGACCATCGCGTGGGAACTAAGAGGGAAATCTGGAGGGAGAGAAAAGAAATCATTGAAATGCATATGGGATTTACCCAAAAGGAAGGCCTATGACGTGTCACTTTGTGAGAGGAGATTTCAAGGTTGATAGGTCCACACAAAAAGCAGATTGGGTTTTTCTTACAGACGGGAAAATGTTCTCGGAACAATTACGTGTTCTTGAAAATGTTTTACAACATGCCAAGTGAAAGCAAGAATTCAAAGAATTAACTTTTCAAAACATTCTGTAAAGTTCTCCAAAGTTACCCATCAAAACATCCTTTACAGAACGCGAGTGGTAACAGAACGGCAGAGTGTTCGATGGTGTAATGAATATCACCACTGTTAGCCTACAGGAGAGCTTGGTTGCTCCGGCCCAAACTGTGACAACACTTCTATCCACACAGACAATGTCATCCCAGCTTCCCTCCTTTCCTTTGTTCCCGGCTTAACAAAACTCTGCCGTCACGCCGTTTTAGCTCAATAAAGACTGTCGACAGGCGTAACCCCATCAGACCCAGGCTGTCATTTTCAAACCTGTGTATTTGTAAGAGAATAAGAGAAAGTGAAAGAGAAAGCGAGAGCAAAGGAGAGGGAAATAGAGAGGGAGAGAGTAAAAGGGACCGAGAAAAGAAGAAAGAGAGGATAAAAAAGTAAGGTCGAGTTGATGCAATTGTTTCATCCTTAATCTCTGGATCGACAATGTTTGAACAGATGCTTAATGTCACAACTTCACATTTACAAACAGCAGAGGAAAAAGATAAAGAAAAAAATGCACATAATACAGGATAATACAGGATATACATGCATAAATGTATGCCATGGTCTGTTTCATGTTTACCTGTCTGTTTAAAATCATGGAACACATTTTTTTTCTAACTACTAGATTTTGGCTGTCTGGTAAAAAAAAAAAGGTCCCTCTGTGCCTTTATCTTGTTCAAAACAGATATGACTCTTAAGGGGGAGGAGCTCTGCATGTGTAACAACAAGCAACACTCTCCCTCTTCCAAATATACTCCCCCCACCCCAGTGTATCTCCGCCCCACACTACACTGGCTTGTCAGAGTAAGCACTAATTGCCAACATGCCAGGCTGCCACCCTAATACAAACGGGGGGTGCTTTAAGCGTGGCTCGCTCATTTGTGGGGACGGCTGAGAAGGTGCCACCTATGAATATTTCATTAGCTCTAATTGCAAAGGAGCACTCCTTTATGGTAAAATGAGAGTCACTGCAAGTCATTAGGAGTGTAGCCCCCTGTAAAAACTCCAAACGCTACATTAAGATGCCCTGTGATTTGACTACTAAGATAGGCCATCTGGATGGGTGGCACACCCACGGCCGTGCTAACTCTGCTCTGTGCACACCACCCCAGTGATGGGAGCCGGAGTCACACCAGTAAGGCACTCATTAAAAGTCGACGTTTGAGTCAAAGCACTTAAGCTGTGTGGGCCGCTCGATTCTCACGCGGAACCCACGCCTCTTCTCATTTCGAAAATCACCTTTCAAGGTCCTGTTCTACACCATACTGCAGGCCAGCGCCACAGCAGAGGTGAAAAAAGTGCTTGCATTTCCTTCAAATAAAACTCCACGGGTCCGCTTTGACAGGAATGTCAGTTCCTATAGCCCTGAGTGGTAGGACTAACACTGGGAAGGGGACCGTTTAGCTGTGGAATGTAGGAACAGGACATCCCCCTCTGATAAGACGCAGGCAGGCGGCCTCGCCTCGGGTTGTAGAGCTCTCAATATCGGCCTTCGGAAGTCTGCAGTCAGCACCGGCACAGGCTCTTGGCTCAGGACTCCATGAGCTCTGCACATCCTCATTACTTTAATTGCTAGATCTGTGACCAGGAAGTTGTGTCCTTTCATCCCTGACTTGGAACCCTGCTGATCTACCCTTAGGAGAATTACGCAGGCCGAATGGTAGGACAGGCAATTGGTACAGGGGGAACCGCTAGAGTGCCCCTCCTGTGAACAAAGGACGTCTCCCAAAGCAGGAGAGAAACGAGAGACGGAGGAGCAGACTGGGAGACAGGGAGCGTGGGGTGTGTGGGGGCTGATGGTGATAGAGGAGCTGTCATGGAGGGGTAAGGGGGTGGGGGGGGAGTAGAATGCTGCCACCATGACTAATCCCCTCACCCTGTTCGTTACCTGGGGAGGTGTCTGGATGACATTTGGTTGTGACAGTGCCGGGAACGGCGCCGGCTCCGACAAGCCGGGACCCCAGTCACAGCCTATTAGAGCAGCACATCTGCCCATGTGCCTCCTCACCCGCTCACAGCCACAACTCAATCAACCTATACTTTCGATCAAAGGAACCCTACTCATTATTTTACCGGTTATACTGTTGTAACTGGTGTACACCAAGCACATTATTTTATCAGTGTTTTGTGAAATTTCAGTATCATGCTCTGTCATGCCATGTTCAATGTTGACTGAATGTTGGATGTATGTAGGAAATGTAGGAAACAAATTAGAAGTATATTAACTACTGTACATCAAAGTCGTAGTTCATCATTCAGAGGGTGGCTAACAAAGGAAGCTGGAAAGCAGCAATCTAATCTGCAAAGTCAATCTATTCCTATTACTTCTACATCTGACGGACAGATCCCTATCTCTACAAACAAGCCCAGGGTAGAATAGGCTAAAACAAGCTGGTCGCAGCGTAGGCCTTTCCCATAGGGATTAACTGTGTTGTTAAACCTCCCCGGCTAAGGTGAACCGTCGGGTCCACAGTCCCTGGCTTTGCGTCCAGGTCCATAGGCATGACCTAGGCCAAACGAACAGTGGGAGGCACTCACCCATACGGGCGAGGTCTGGACCCACAGATGTCATGACACCTTAATCCAACGATCTGTTATTGATTGTTCCATGTGCTTTTGACCTTGCTGGGGGTGCTGCACCAATCAAACTGCCATATCCATGTTGAGAGACATGAACATATGTGTGTGTCTATGTGTTTGCACGCGCACGTGTGTGTGTGTAAATGTCGGTCTGTTCAGTCAAAACACATGCCTTGTCTACCTTATGCTTCTCTATGTGCATGAGCCTCCCCCATTCACCCTCTCCACACTGATCTGTGATCAAATAGGCAGCAAGTCAGGCCAGACAGAGTCCGGAAAGAACAGCACATTGTACCTAACGCATTGAAATAATATTGTTGTTGCTTTTTAAACTCTGAAAATCAACTCCACAAGAAAGCTCACATCATGGTACTACAGTAAGGCTGTCAGCAAGGTTGTCAGATTGTTGTTTTAGAAGACCCCTCCCCCCACGCCTGTCCCTGATAGTTGCGCTCAACCTTATTCCCATTCATTATCACCGCGACTGTTGTTTCTGTAGCCTGCAGTGACATACCTCATTATTGACCTTGGTAAATCCTAGCTGTTTAGGCTAAAGGCGATGTGGCGCCACAAAATGTCACGGGGGTACAACATACTCACTCATGAAGAAAATCTGCACATGGTTACATAGTGGGGAGAGGGATAAAATACAATAACCCATTCCAGTCACCTTGAAATGCACAAACAAAGGCAGGAACACAAATAACTGGCAAAATGAGACTCGTTGTTGGGCTTTGCTTGATTTATTTAAAGTTTGCCAGGACCGCCCTGCCGACTGTGGCAACACTCTCTTTCTCTCTATCTATACCATTCCAGTCTCTAGCTGCATGGGAGGCGTAGGTGCTTTGAAGCTGTCAAAGTGGGCTCTCTATGCTCCAAAGACTTTTGTCTTTGTGACACAGTGATGAGCTTTGTTTGGGAGACTGAAGACATTTCAGCATCTGCAGGCCCAGTCTCAAAGCCGTACTGTAAAGAATAGGAGTGGGGGGTGGGCAGCAGACACACTAATATGTACATGGCCTGTTCCTATTAGTCACCGGTGACGCGAGAGTAACTGCGCCCCCGGTGGCATTCTCTCCTGTCCCCCTCAGTGGTGACAGATGTTAAGAGGACAGGCAGCCAGGCAAGCAGGATAAAGCTGTAGTGGTAGTGCAGGCAAGTAGAGAGGTGGGGGGAGTGTTGTTATGGCTTAGTGCACCAGGGCTTAGAGGGAGGAGGGAGGGGAGGCCCACTCCTCAATAAATCTATAGCTTTACATTGCTAGACAAATAGGACATCCAGTCATTTCATAAGTACAAAATGGAAAACACAAAGCAGTCATTTGAAAGTGAAGTGAAACTAATACTTTTGATTAAGTGTGTGCTCCACTCCTTCGGTCCAGCGAGCGTGTGCCCTTCATTGTTGAGGATGTTTGTTGCTGTACTGTACGTTAGTGAATCATCGAGGCCATGTCTGAAAGAGTGGACCAACACTACACAGCAAGTCCTGCTCTGTGTGTCAGGAGGAGGAGGAGACGGAGTTGAAGGGGGGGCTGCCATATAGAGACTTAACTAGGCTCCCCTCCCTGGGCCACCTGCGCTGTGGTTAATATAATGTGCCTGCCTGGTGAAGCATTATCTCTCCTGCACCTCTTTGAACAAAGGCCCCCTTCTTTCAAAGCAGGCCTGTCTCCTCCCCAATGTCCAAAGGTGTTTGGTGAAGTAAATCTGCCTAAATCCTGCACAGCTTGGGTTGGGAAAGGGAGGGGGGCTTTTGGGGGGAATGAAGGTGAATGAAGATAATCTTCTTTTCTTTAACAAAAAAAAAAAAAAAAAAGAATTCTGGGGGTGGGAAGGAAACAAAAAATTAGAAATTCATATCACACGGTGCATTTTAAAGTTGTGGCAACCCTCCCCTACCCTCTTTCTCTTTTTTTGTCTGACTGTGTGGATGTCGTGCATTTGTGATTCCTGACCTATTAAGCAGGAGGAGAAAAGAGAAGAGGCCAAGCACAATGCCCAGTGTCAGGCTAGACAGAGCAGGGGCCCCTGGGTATTGGGCCCTCTGGGTGAATTCATCGGCAAGCTGAAGGTGCGCAGGCCTTTAAAGCTCAGATTTACAGTTCCTGGCTTTTTCATTGAAAAACCTTTGCGTTCTAGAAGCCGTTTCTTTTAAAAAGATGTGGATAGTAATAGGGGACAGAG
Organism: Galaxias brevipinnis; assembly: GCA_036023535.2. Taxonomy (NCBI): domain Eukaryota; kingdom Metazoa; phylum Chordata; class Actinopteri; order Galaxiiformes; family Galaxiidae; genus Galaxias; species Galaxias brevipinnis. Next base: position 19,382 of record JAVQIZ010111136.1, read on the forward strand.
TGTTCGGTAAAAAAAATAAAAAAGATCTGATTGTGACCAGCAGACCCGAGAAACAAAAGCACAAACAAATCACACCTGCTCCGAAACTCTGTCGCGCTTATTAAAATGGAATCTGAAAAGTCTCAAGCACTCGCAAAATTTATTTTAGGCCCATAAAACAATCTGTTGCATTCCTTCCTTCCCTCCCTGTGTATCCTTTCCTTCTTCTCTCTCCCTCTCACTGACTTCCTTTCTTCCACACTTCCTATGCCTTCCTCTTGCCCTACCTCGACCTCCCCTTATTTCTCGTTCTCTTTGCTTGTGACCAATCATGCTGCTCATCTCTTTACCTATCATACCTTATCCCAATCTTTCTCACTTCCTCTTTTTCTTGAACCCTCACACACACACAAACACACACACTCACAAATGCACTTTACATTGTGTCCGCCCTCCATCTCTACCTTACATACTTTTTTTGGTCTCAACAGTTTTACTTTCTTAACCGTACTCACCTTTCTCCCCATCTCCCACTTGCACTATCCCTCACCCACTCCCACCCCCTTCTCTCTCTGTGTCTCCCCCCCCTGTTATTCAGCTGTGAATAGTCCAGGAATGGCATCCCGTAACCCTATCTGTCCATCAGTGGAGCCCAGCCCTTGGGCGGAGTGGGAGGCTATATAGGGCACGTAACCAGGGGAGGCATGACAAACAGCCGCAGACACCTAAGTTATGTCGCTCACTACCCACCACCTTCTGTCCCTCTTTTCCATAATCACTCTTTTTTTTCTTCCCCCTTCTCTCTCACTCTTTCTCTCTATCTCTCAGTCTGCTTTCCATTTTTCTGAGCTCTTTTCATCTCGGGCTTTGGGATGCTGAATGCGAGAGCGGCCTGGCGGCAGTGAAAGGCCTGAATTGTGATTAAGAATGAGGAGAGGAGCTCCTTTTCTTTGTTCTGCCCTCAGGGGGTGTTTACTGAGGGGGTGTGGGGAGAAGGGAGGGAGGGAGGGAGGTAGAAGAGAAGGAGGGAGGGAGGTAGAGGAGGAGTGGGTGCATAAGACATGGCAGAGCAGATATGAAAGGCATTCAGGTCAGCACTGATGTGAGCGAGAGTGGTAATCATACCAAAGGCGTTCTGAAGGACCACCGTAGCAGTGCTAGAGAGCCTAGCCCGAAAAAAAGTGTGTGTGTGTGTATGTGTGTGTATAGGTTTAGTCCTCCCACAACAACCATGCCTTTAGCAGTGTCAAAATGTCAGAATACAAATTTAAGCAAGATAGAAATGCAAGCACCAACTAAGGGGCCTTTAGAAAAGGTATCTGTTTAGCTGCTCGGACAATGGCACGCTTGTGAGAAATGTGGCATGAATGGTACATCGGGCACCCTGACACTGCTGACGGTATAAGCATGGAAATGAGACAGACACACCAGTGAGACCCTATTGTCTACAGACATTCATCTAGCCCACCCTGTATTAGCTTACTTGCCATTATAATAATCCACAAACATCAAGTGGGCTAATTCAGCTTTTGTTGGCGGTAAATTGACTTACACCATACTAAGATCTTGCGACCAAATATACAGTACTTGTGCACCTGCTCTTAGCAAAGGCAGAGACATACAGCAAGACTTTAACATTAACCTAAATTAAATGTAGGTGTAGTTATTAATGTTGCTGGCTGAATCAAGGTTTTTAAATTTTTTGCATTATCTTTTTGTTTTTTTGTTTTTTTACATCGAGGTGCATGGTTTCAATATGGAGCTATATAGCCAATAGAACAGAGAAAAAAATGACTGGCAAGGTTAAGGGGGAGCTTTTGACAGCTGCGCTCTCACAACCGAATGAGCCCTCACAGCTGGATGTGACGTATAGCACCAGAGGGGGGACTGCGAACTGCAACAAAGCTGAGCAGGCTGCGAATATCAAGTTACACAAGGCCTAATGTGACCTTCCCTTGGGACCCTTAGGGTGTCGGAGTTTGAAAAGATGGGATTCACGTCCTAAGATGAGATGTCCACCCCTTAGAAACTGTCATTGCATCAATAACTAGAAAAAAAATTGTTATATAAGGGACTTTCGTTCCCTTCCCTTGGGACAAGTGCGCTATTCAATTTGTTTGGGCATCGCTGAACCAAAAGGGCAACAACTAGCAAAAGTGCACCCATGCCACCAACCACCCGTGTGCGTCTAGTCTGCACGGCCTCCCTTGAACTAGACGTTGAGGTGTCCAAACTTGTTTATTACTGTAAGTCTAGGCCTGAAGCCTATCTCAGTCAGACCTATCTCTAGAAGTAACAAGTAACACGCGAGAGCGTGTTAGTGATAGACCGGATCATCACCATCAAATGGTCATGTGATTTTACTCCAAAAATCAGACAGAAAGTTTTCTTACACGTAAAAATCTTTTTTCTCTATAGAGGTAACCTCATCAAAACATCGGGTTATTAATGTGCAGGTGAGCATATGAAAGCACATAAACACGACGTTTCATTAAAATGTTAAATACAACTGTATTCGTTTCAACAAACATATGCTCCTACACATGCAAAAAAAAAATGCTGTAAACATAAAGTAAAACATGTAGTCTGATGTTTTATCTAAATGTTTTAGATAATTAATAGGCTAACTAACGGTGAACGATTAAGACAGGACAAGACTGTCTAAAACCCCTACACCTAAATGCGAAAGTTGGTGAATAATTGATAGAGGCTAAGGCTTATAGTTATCTGAGGGATGCAGTCCTAACTCTTTGCTTAAGAGTGATTCAGTAGCCCACTTCGAAACATTTATGTTAGCGTAAGTAGGCCTGTGCTAAACACGTTTGATATAGAACTTATTTATCTTTGTTTGATTTAAAAAAATTAAAAAGAAAAAAGAAAGAAAAAAGCGGAGCAAATCAACAAGGCTACAGGCAGGCATCGCGTCCCATCAAACATAGGCTACTTCACTCCAATTCCTTATCAGAACGACATTTGGTCCATTGACTATTAAGGAAAATTATACGAAACACCGAACTAGTGAATTAAATCACTAATCATAACAGTCACTTAATACTTGCTAAACGTATGACCTTGTAATTTACAGCTACAGTTTCCTGATTTAGTTTTATAATAGGCCTGTTAAACTGCACTAACTTTACCAAACACGCTGGAATGCATTATACGAATGTGGCAGCCTATGTGCCACTTATCATTGTCACCCCCTCGAAATGTGTGCAGTTCAGTTCTTCTACTCCATAGTATCATTATAATTGCAATAGTTGCTAATTGAAGCCCAAATAGATTGTAAGGGTTCAGGGAAAACTGTATGCTGGGTTACCAACTTGTACACTGCTCTCGACACCATTGTGCAGCTCCGCATTACTGCCCCCCCCCCCAAAAAAAAAGGTTTTTAGAAACTTTTAGAAATATGTTTGGTAATTCCTAACATAATACCGAAGTGTAAAATAGAACTACTGCCAAATCGCTTAAGCGTTAGAAAGTATTAAAACAGTATAACAACATTGACTTTTTTGAGAGAAGTGTCACACCACACAAAACGCACAAAGAAATGCAGACTAGGGCTTTAGTGGCGTACTTTTAACCTCAAAGAAACAAAAACATATAAAATATTAAGTAAATTACTGTTGTTTATAATAACGCACAGGTTTTGCAACTTATCAGAGAAAAGGCGCTCATGCCCGAATAACGGTTTTGCTCCCTGCTCCATAATGGCACTGAACCGCTATTCAAGCCCCCTATGGAACCGTTTCTCTCTGAAAGTTAGGCAATCTGTCTCTCTTATTAGTCGTTACATTGTACATATTTTTTTACATCATTCAAATGTAAACCAAAACAACCACACACAAAAAACATGTTATCAAATTGTAAAAACCTATAGTCTGCAATTAAATTGCATCTGAACTTTCTGCGCTTATAGCCTGTATGTAATATGTGATTGGATTGTGTGGGATGTTTCTCAAAGTCAAACCAGTTACAAAAGTTACTCATTTTTTGAATGTTTTTAAACTTGATTCTTACCGTTCTTTCTTCTTGGGTTGGCTTGTTTTCGTCTCTTGCACCGGGGACCCTCCGCCATGATCTCCTGTTTCATTGATAAGTGTAGGCTAGGCTAGGTCAGATGGCAGTCCGCATGGGCTCGACTTCTTGAATAAGCAGCAAGCAGTCTCCGGTCTCTAATAACTAAACAAAACGATGACAAAATGTTGGGGCAATATGTCTGGAAAAGACCCTGTGTGAGACTACACAGGCAACAGATATCGCTAGTGAATATACATTGAAGTGTTAAAAAAGTCCTATGGGATAGACTCCAGAGTTTGAGCAGGACCGTGCGCACACCGTTGCCTGATCTTTTGATGTGCCTCTAATCGGACGGGGCGTCAGTGTACAGAGCAAGGAGGAGGAGGACAAGCAGACACATTCGATTGCTCTCACGGATGAGAGCAACAAAAGTATTTTCACCGTCGACATATATTTAATTTTGAAGGCCCATAAGCGAGTTTCTGTTGTATTTCATTTACTTTTGGGGACATTTTTATGTAAATACATTTTGTGTATTGAATGTTGGTCATATATTTTTTTCTTTTTTCTTTTGGGTTTTCGAAATCTTTTTGATGGCACCCCACCCCATCACCCCCTCACAAATAACTGTCACAAAAAACATACATTTTGTACAAGCGTGCCTACAGGTACGGATTCAAATAAAATATGGGCCTTTGGCATATAGCCTAACGTACATAACACATAGTTTAATTTCTCATATTTATTTTGCAATATTTGGTTAGTTTGCTTGAGAAATTAGTTAAACGAAAGATCTAGTTCAAATATGATTATGTGTATGTTTATTTGAAGGAAATTCAAAAATATTGTGAAAAGTGACACACAATAATCAGAAAGCTATTGATAATATGTTCATGCATTTTGGACATTGTCAATTCAACATGGAAGTGTTTTAAAGATTGTGCCATTTTTGTATTGCCAAACTTCCTCTCGTGCTAATGCAATGCATTTAAATTCGTCTTAAGACTGAATACAAGTAGAATCTTACATTGTGTGTTCTTCAGTGCTATGATGAGAAAAATGACAGGACGCAGTGTCTTTCGACTTTGCATTAAAATGGTAGCGAAAGGTAATTGCGGGAAAACAAACATGCAAAAACCTCACAAACATTTAGACAACATGTCATACTGAACATATTCCAAATAGCTGGTTTGATTCCATAAATAATAAGAAATTAGATTTACAGTTACATTTATAAAAAATGGACTGGCAACTCTTAACCAGACTTAAGTCGTAAACTACGAAATGTTTATGCTGCATCGCCCTGCAGTTTTTTCTCCCTTGTTTTTGGCATTTGAACAAGTACATCTAGCTACATCAGTGCGGATACAGTCGTGTCCAAAGGATACGCATATCATGTTATCAAACTTGACATAGTGCAAAATATTTTTTTTTCTAATGGGGACCCGGAGTCAAAAGAATAAAATCTATATCAAACACAGACCTCCGTCTTTGCTGAACGCATCACTTAGAAATGGAATGGAGTTTACTATATCGAATAGAAATGGTCTCTAAAGCAAAGACACGAGCGTACCTTTGACGCATTTCATACAGTAGCCTATTGCATCCACACCTGGAGCAGAGCGCACCTCTCTCACCTGGCTGCGCAGGTAAGTACTCCTGGCTTTGATCACGGGTATGAGCGCATAGGTAGCACGCAACAAATGCTTCACAGTATAAAGTCAGGAGTTTCCGCCAAACTAGTATAAAACTGACATATTCACAAAATATGCTTACCTCTGTGTCAATATGATCCTACAAACAACTGGTTAGAATATAGATCGTCAAGAAGAGATTGTAAAGTGGAGCGTCTTGGATGTCCAAACATGGAAATATGCCTTGGAAATAGCTTCACCAGGGACCGTTATTCCTGATGGGCAGGTTAGGACTGATCTCTTTTAGCCACTTCACGAAACAGACCTGGGGACGCACTGACGTGTTACGCCTCTTCTAATGACATTTTTTCGCTCTCCTTCTTTTCTGCAATATAGAGGCAAGAGACCTCTAACACACGCCACCTATCTTCACATGGGGGGATAATTGAGGACCGAACGTTAAAAGCATGTTGTAATATCAATTGCCGAATTCTATGTAATAAAAGTATAATTTTTATAAGATCTGGTTGTCACAGGTGATTGGTACGATCATCGAATGCGCCTCCAAAGTGGATTGAATGCAAACAACATTGCTACCTGCCCGGCAGTGAGATGAGACTTGGAATGCGGTAAACAGCAACTGCCCATGCTGGCAGACGGAGAAACTAAACTACAAATGGAGCGCCAACGTACCTGATTGGATCTCACAGGTAGTTTACCTGTGCACGTGCGTATATCCCTGAGTTTTCTCATGTGTCCGCACATCATCTGTAGAGCTTTATGGCTCATTCACTAGTCTTAGGAATCAGTTATTTTTTGTTCCGCGATGACTGCTTGTTTTTTTCTATTTACAAAAAAAAAAAAAACATATAAAGAAGGGACACGGACATATTTTTTTCGGATCAGGTTTATTGTTATTGAAAATGTGCGACTAAAGTGTGAAATTGCCTATAACCCACGTGCATGTTATTGTAGAAGCTTATGGTATAATCGAAGGTCATTTTTTATCAGACGTTTTTTTCTTTACTAAGTTATACATATGATACTATTAGACAAATATTTTCTGTTTTTCATTTTCATACTAGAAGCAAAGATGCGCACACAAGGAAAAGCGACCGGACTGACACCACAGGCATACAAATTATCTGATATTTTGCGTGGAATAATTGTATGCTTAATGTCATATTATCCTTTATAAATATTGTTGCCAGTTTAAGTCTATACGTCTATTGGTCATTTGATTGAAATTGCTAGGATGCGCTCTGTGGAACAATTTTGGGCAATAAGATAACGTTAAGGACAATGCAAACATAAGGGGAAATATAGTAGAGCTTTGGCAGATATCTAAATAAATACGTAGTATTTCTGTATTTTGACTAAAATAGAATTGCGGCCTGCATGACTTAACAGTGAATTCAGGAGTGAATTTATTTAAACGTTTTGAGAAAACAGATGTTGAGCAGCATCTCCTGTAGGTGAGAGGGAAGAGTAGCGCAAACCTATTATCGTGCAGCTAACTAAATTACTGTCCACATACAGTTCTTTCCATTACTTTAAAATTTTAGACAGAAGTTGTGTCTACACAACCCACACAAATATGTTTAATGTAGCCTACCTTACATGACTGTTTCTATAAATGATTTGATGCTCAATGCAGATTACATTTTTAAGCTTTATAAAAAAATGATGCATTATTAGAAATTGACCATTGCATTGGAAGCACTACACATAAACACAGTCACTTGCCACCTGCTTAGCTCTGTAAGGAAAGGGGAAGTAAGAGCCTGAGTCACCAGAAACCTGCAAAGGTTTGTCATGCCCTGACCATGTGAGCTGCAACGCACACACGAGCTGACACACACACACACACACACACACACACACACACACACACAGACACACATACACACATACACACACACACTCGCACGCACGCACGCACGCACACACACACACACACACACACACACACTTGCACGCATACACGCATACACACATACCACATTACCCAAGAGTTTTTATTGCAACACAGGAGTGACACAGTCGAGAGGGTAGATTAGAAGCAAATGGATGTCAGTGACATTAATAGGTGAAAGAGGGATCTGGAAAGTGTAGCCACATTGAGCAACAGTGAAGTTCACCATAGACTGTAAATAACACTGTTCTGCTCTGGGTAGTGTCAAGAAGTAAGATATACTTACTAGTAGTGTAAGTCCACAGGTATTTAATTCCACTACAAACAAAAACAAACACAATCTTTCCATGATTTACCTCGGTATCTCTCCATTTTAGGATTCACATAATTGTACAATATAACTTTATGCAGCGGTGATATCACATTATGAGAGGTTTTACAGTAACAAAATTGTTTTATTAACAATAGATACATAAAATACAGAGATCCAGTATATGAAGTAGAGTCTGTTCCAGTAACAAACTGACAGTTAATGTTTTAATCTTTACATGTCCTGCTCATCGATTAGATGTAGTTATTAGCCGACACCCTGGACATAAAATGTTAGGTGTTTTTTTTTATAATGTGTTTGTAAAAATGTGAACTGATAGGGATTTTGGACACAGTAGCCCTTAAAATATTAGCGACTCCCTCTCGCCCCCCTGTATGACCTAATCCAGCGTCTCCTGTCAACATAAACACATCACTAATCTCTGTCTATCTATCTGTGTAATACCGGTGTAAGTTGAAAAGAGAGGGGCTGGGCGGGGATGGGGGTGGGGCTAGCATAGATTAATTCTGCAAAGGCTGGAGGAGGAGTGAATGGAGAGCTGGATAGATTAATATCAAGGCCCAACCCACCCAGACTGGGGAAAAGGTCTTTCTTTAGTGGGTAGGGCAGCCTGGAGCAAACAGCCATAACAAACTCTCACCTTGCTTGTGTCACTGTGTAGTCCCATTATCTGAAGAAGTCTCTGTGGAGTCTATGTGTGACTAAAGGTTGAAGAATGAAAAGAATATGAGGTAACCGTTGACCTTTCACACAGTCAAGTTTATGAGACTAGGTCCGTGTTCATCTTTTGACCCACTAAAAGATAGAACCGTGTGACATATTGCCATAGAAAGGAGGAGCAGACAATGATACACAATTTAGTCTCTTTTTACCCCAAACTACCTTTCAGATTACTTGTTTTACACAACTATATATGACACAGTAATTAAATGACGCTTGATGAATTGGAATTACCTTCCATTGCCAAACATTCTTTCAACTGTACGGCACGGAACCTGCACTGTAGTGTTCAGCTAAGTCAAAATTGTACCCAGCCTATTTCTGCTGAGGTAATCAAAATCCCAAGGGGTCAGATAAGCTCGGCCTTTTTGTTAGCCATTCGGCATCCCCCCACCCATCTCTCCCCTGCCCTGTTCATTAAGCTCTGTCGAAACAAATAGGTGCTTGTGTCCCTACCAATGTCACAGCAAAGTTGGGTTTGATCTCCTGCCAAACTCAGCCTGGCCCATGGATTCTGGCACCTCCTGTTACTGGCCTCCTTTTATTTTTTAAAGGGGGATGGAATGCTGGGGCAATTACTGATGACAAGCATGTTTCAAACACGGGTAAATGTTGTGATTTGGCTCTGCCACTGTTCCAGTGAAAAAGATGAAATGATTTTTGGGGGGTGCTATGAGGCTGCGCGTACATTTGAACTTTCAACTTGGGATGTTACATCAAACAGCAAAAACCGGTTGTGCTGTTATACCCCCTTTTTTGCCATCTGTGACCAATCAGACAAGGTTAGACACGTGTATCATTCCAGTCTAGGCCTGAGCGTGTTGTGAAAATGAGAGAGGGAGGTCTGTCACAACCAGGCATTGTTGTCCTCACCAACTACCTGTGTTCTCTCTCAGTCTCGCATTGCCCAAGTCGCTCCTAAAGTTCTCAGGAATGGAGGGACACCCATCTGATGTAAAGTTGTTATAAACGCACTGCTGGCTTCATTTGGGGTACTTTTTGTGAGTGGGTGCAGATAGTAATTAAGTTAACAGTAGGATGCCCCCCTCCCCAGGTCCCAAACCTCTGTCATCCCCGGCGGATGCTTCCACGCTGCCCTCATGTGTTGAAAAAATGCCAATTTGGGGGGAGCTTAAGTTGCAACCCCCACCCAACCCTCCCCTTTTCCCCCTCTCTGTAAACTCCAGGCTGCCCAATGCCATCCCACTGCCAGGCTCTCTGGACCCCTCCCTCTCACAGCAGCCTCCTCCCCGGTTGTTCTTTTCAATTCCTACCTAGCAGTTAAGGCCGAGCTGCTGGGATTTAGGCCTTCATTGACAGCCAGATGTGACGCCCCTGGGGAGTAGGCTGGTGAGATGTGGCGCTTTAAGCCTAATGGCAGGTTTTATGTACGTGAGGGGCCTTGAACTGATTAGTGTAAGTCCCCCAAACCGCCCCCACCCACCAACCAACCCGCAGACACACACACACACACACACACACACACACGCATGCACAGCCCCACTTACGGACTCCCTCCCTAATACTATTCCCCCTTTCCGTCCCCACCCAATCCAAAAGCCAGATTAAGGTAAGCCAAATGTTACCATCTGAGATTAGTGTACCTATACAGCCATTACCATCTATGGCTGTGTGCGGGTGGTGGAGTCACTGGCTGGCTGTGTGCGGGGAGTCACGTGCTGGCAGGGTGGGAAATGAAACCTAAACTGCAGCACCTGTCAGGGGTAGGTTATCCAGTCGTGCTTGGCATGCCCGTCTACACCTGTTCCCGTTTCATCACCACGGAGATCCCTTTGATCACTGCCAGGTGCTGTCACACATGGACATGTAGAGAGACACACACACACACTCACACACAGAGACACTCAGTCACCCGTACGTGTAGGGACACGGTGAGAGAACTTAGCACCTACAGTATCTCCCTCTCAAACACACGGATACACACCTGCTAAAGGAGGGTCGTCTTCTCGAGTGGTTAATCCAAATAATCATTGGCAAACCAGGACTGGTTGCGCTCATTGTAATGCAACTGTCATGAAATCTTCATAAATACATGGTAAAGTTGTTTTCTTTAAATAAATGTACATACAATTAATTTGGTTTTTGGCTGAAAACAGAGACACAGACTCGGTGAATGACAGAAGACAGAGAAAGGTATAGACATATCCCGTTCACTAGATAAACTCTAACCAAACTATTTTCAGTGAAGGATTTTCCAGCTACAAGCTTAGGCATTATGCCACCTATGGAAATGCCGAAACATGAAATTATCTTATGCTGCCATGCAGAAAACCAGAGCAATGATATATGGAAGAATTTACTGTAAGAGAGTTTGATTCCACAGTGCGGTCATGCCCCAGTATATATGTTCACACACACTGTGGAGTATTTATGAACTAAAGCCTGTGGCAGAAACTCTGCAAGAGGAACAGAAAGAGAGAACAAGTAAGGGTGAACGAAGGAGGAATAAGGAGAAATGCAAAACCAGAAGAAGAAAAAAAAACTCGTAGGAAGTAAAGCTATCATTAAAGTACATATCAGCATTTAAGAAGGTTACTCTTCATATGCCTTTGCTTCACCTGAAATACAGTTAGTATGCACACAAGGTTAACCACTGTTGACTGAATCCCAGTCACAAAGCAGTTTGGAATGTTTTTTTATTTCCATTGCCAATTCTTAACCTCTGAATCCCCTGTATTGTTCATAGCACGCAGCCACAATTCTGATCTTAGTGCAAAGCTATTAGCTCATACACCAGTAATGACAAAACTGAAAGAGGAACTATATACCCTATCAAGACTCATCTTCATAGAAAAAAGCACATTCAGCAATTATTTGTATGTTCTGTACTTATTATAATAATATTTTAAGTGAGAGTGATCCGCACAAGTCATATCAACCGTAACTGTCGTTAGAACTTCTGTTGAAATCATGCAAGGAAGTAAGATGCAGTTCTGTCAACTCCACTTTTAAAGTGATGGACTGTCAGGTCAGGGCTAAATTTACTCATGGGGCGGTGGTTGGCACTTCCTTTTGGCTGTCATGATGCCCTCAGGAGTTCCGATAAAGAGAGCTGGATTCTACAGTTATGTACATAACAACTGACAGAATGTGTGTGCGTGTGTGTGCGTGTGCGTGTGTGTGAGTGTGTGTGTGTGTGTGTGTGTGTGTGTGTGCGTGTGTGTTTGCATGTGTGTTTGTCTTTGTGCATGTTCGTATGTGCATGCAAATACTGCATGTCTGCCTTGTTCCGGTGGTTTGCTCGGAGAGAGGTTGTGAGTGTATGAGTATGACTGTTAAACAAAGGATTGACATTCTGGACTGACGTGCTCCACTGTCCCGATGAAACGAGTCCCCGAGCAATGCCGGACTTGTCTTCTGATGCGGCGTAGCCACCTCTTCTCTTCCCTGTTTTACTCAGTCCCTCCTGTCTATGCGTTCGCTGGGTGAACCCACCCTAGGTCCCTGGTCAGGCACAGGAAGTGACCACAGAGAGCTAATCATGGGGAGGAAGTGGTAGAGTGATACCTGAGAAGGAAACCAGGAGGATGTGACTGCCTTGTGATTACTGTACACAGAACTGTCAGTCCTGTCAACAGAATGACCGTGTTTGTCAATGTTTGTGCGAGTGCCTGCGTGAGAGTGTGTGTGTGTGTGTGTCATTGCCCACGTGTGTGTGCGTGAATATGACTGACTGTCTGTGTATGTGTGTACATGTGAGTGTGTGTTTGTATGTGTGTGTGTGTGTTTGTGCGTTGGTAAGGAGCTGGAGCCTCTTATCTACCAGGCTTGCTCAAGGAGGAAGTGAATGCAATGCATGATAGTCAAACAAAGTGGGCCCTATCAGGAGTTTGAAAGAGTGTGCTGGAATGTGAGGGAGAGAGTTAAGCAGCGCCGCATCCGGTTTTCCATGCAACCCCCCTCGATGTGAGGTGAGCCATGTAGAATAGGACTGCCACAGCTCCACACATCCACAGACCTCAAAGACATTGGTTAGCCTAAATGTACACATTTTTGTGCAGTTTATTAAATACACTTTTCCCGGAGACGCAATGCAGGGAACATAAAAGTCTCTTACAAGTCCTACAACAAATAAGATGACAACACATGGTTTCAGGTACTTGGGAGTCAGGAATTGGGTGCTGAGGCAGGTCCATGCACTGTTCCCACCCTTGACCTCTCTGCTTTGGAACGAGTGGTGGAAAAGGGATTTGAGGTACTCCATCAGCTTTTGCCTTTGAAGGATGGCACAGGATTTAAAAAAAAATGTTTTATCAACAGACGCCACAACGGAAAAGGGTTCACTTTCCGTTTGTGTGAACCCCTCGATGCAAGCGTGAATTGAACCCTGAGGAGGGGATTAGCACTACCTGTGAAAGGCCTGTCAGGTAGATTCACAAGGAGCCATGAAAAAAGGAGGAGGGAGTGGGAGGATAAACAAGACGAGCGGAGGAGTTTCAGTTCTCTACTGTAATCCTGGCACCCTTGGAAGAGATGTGTACATGTGTGTATGTGTGTGTGTGTTTGAATGTGAGAGAAAGTGAAAGAGAGCAAGAGAAATAGAAGGACAGTCACAGAGAGAGAAAGAGAGAGAGGAGGGGGGGGACAAATGCAACTTTGCGACTCTTCTGCAATGGCTACTAATGCAACATTTCTTCTAGCAATGCCTGTTCCGTACTTGTATTATGTTAGAGACGAGTGCGAGAGGCAACAGAGAAAATAAAAGAAAGGAGAGAGCGAAATGCAGAAGCGTGCACACAAGAGAGAGAAAGACAGAAGTCAAAAGCAATAAAGGAGTGTGCGATAGAGACGGCGGGAGCCCGCCTATGTGGTCACCATGCGGCCTGCTTAGCGATTGGGAGGCTGCAGCGGGTCACGTTAATGTTAACACTGCTGTCACAGCCCCCTAATGTTTACGGCCTTCTTCCTGGCAGCTACCGCCTCCCCGCCACTAAACGTACAGGAGTCCTTCAGAAGTCCCCCTCGTCTTCCTCACGGCACGTGTTCTCTTTTCCAATTACAGCTCTACCTCGTCCTAAGACCGGCAGCCTGGCTGCCTTTGTACGGCCCAAATTGAATAAATTCATTGTGCTAATGCTACCTATCTTTTTTTTTTTTTTTTTTACAACAGCTCAGCTTGAAGGACTTCAGTTTGCGAGGGTAGCACTGGTTACCTGCAGTGTCAAGCTGCTACAATACATGTATGTTGTGTGTGTGTGGGCTAAATCAGGAGATCTCCATAGGTACTTTAGTGGGCTTGACCCCTGTGTGTAAAACATGTTTTGACCCCATAATGTCTGAGAAATGACCTGTCAATAAGTTGTTAAAGCTCATGTTTCTGGATTACCCAGGACCCTTTGACTGCATTAAGTTTTCAAGGTAGGTCCTCCCTACTCTGAGTTCCGCAAATTGAAAACAGCAGTTTGCAGTATTTTACAAGGCTGCCATGAAAAGCCTCTGCCTGTGCATAAATCTGTCCATATAGTCTATGGTCTTCTGATTTGGTGTGACACATAGAGTTTTAGGTCATCTAAGTTTTACAAAATGTAGGTTTAGTACTAAGTACTAGTATTAGTACTAGTCGTAAGTTAATTGCCAAATAAAAGCAAACAAATAATGACGCACGACCACTATGGATGGATGAATATAAATAAAGTAAAATTTAATTTAATTTAGAAATCTAACTGTATATATACTCTACCTCAGTGGGTAACTAAATTGCCAACATATCCAAAGCAAACCTTCTGGAAAAAATGTCCGACCCACACTGTACCGGGCAACACAGGATATCACCAGTTGTGTAGTTTTGTAGGTGGTGGAGTGCTCAGAGAGTAAGATTACCAGCTATCACAGGTCAGGTGTTCCTTCTTAACTCCAAAGCCAGTGAGTCTTAGCCAATGTAAACGTGTGCTGTAACTGGGGGAGGATTGAGTGGGAGGGAAAAGGCAGCCTAGGGACTCCCTTTATGGTTGTTTTTCTTGATCCGTATTACTTACCTTGAAAGAGCAAACGTTCCACAGGGGCCTCATAGAAATTCCAGGCAAAGTGTCATAGTTATTGTTTTACCACTCTGCAGGGCTCCACATATTTATTGTACCTTGACCGTACTAGCAAAGCATATTTTGGTCAGTGTATAAGACAACCTCTTAGCGCTTGCCCGGAAACTTTAGAAAAGACGCAATGCATAGTGTTGTCTCATGAGGAACACCCAATGGGTTCAAGAAATCACTACGCTCCAGCGTTACACAGCAATGTATATATACATTCTTGTTTGTACTCAGCTTTTAGACAGTTCCGAGACGCCTGATGTTTACCCAGGAATGGGAGTCGGGTCAGGACGTCCTGCCAGGGTCATTTTCGGCGTCCACTGTTGTTCTTGGACGCTCCACCGCAACAGCTTGGAGTTATATCTGTCTCTGAGCTTCCAACATCCAAGGGGACTAAACTATATCAAACTTACCATGCATAATTGCCTCGTTATGGTAACTCGCCAAGCCAAGGGAGACAGGAGCAGTATGCATTTTATAGATAGTTTATATGGTGTTTGATACCCATGATAAAAGACAAGTCTGATTTCCTGGTTTGGATATGAGTGTCAGATAAAAGTTTCATACATTAATAGCATCTTTGTTGTCATCTTCCAGTGCAGGAAGAAATTGCTTTATGACTAAATGTGCTCGTCTTAATTAAAAGACACCACACCTAATTGATAATATGATGCAAAGTACATCATAAATGTTTCTGGTTGACAAGTTTCAGCAACCACCAATATACTTGCCCCTGATGCAGTAACCATTACGTACCCACACCACTTTGTACTACAGTACTACAGTTTGTCTATGGTATAAACAAACTATCAATGAAAACCTTACAATGAATGATTTAGTAGTTTACATAAACCTGATATATTTTCAGTGGGAACTTTTTATATCCTCCCTTGGCCACTGCTGGTAGGTGAGGGGAATTTAACCTCAGACTGTCCAAACACAGCACATTTCTGGGGTATAATGACAGGCATTAGCTTTTTATTCCATGTAGCACAATGAATACAGTAATAAGAACCTTCTTAGCTTAATAATTTAAACAAGTTTTCCCTGCTAATGTTTACCTTAAAGCTTTAGGCCAAATGGACACTCCTTAAATACTTGATCTGCAAGCAAAGGATTTATTGAAATGCATAGAAAAACTTTGTAAACACATTAACTTACTATGATTAAATTGCACATAAGCATGGCTGACACGTTGACTAAAACCATAGCTAACATCAAGTGTGGATTAGACTTGTCAGCAAGCGGAACAATGTTATGGAAGAACAATGCAGATCTAAGATTCAACAGCACGACAACAACAAGTACCACCTCAGAGGTTGAGTGCATTGTTGCTTTCTGAGTACTATTGGGAAGCAATTCCTTTGAAAAGGTACACTCCCTTCTGCTAAATGCTGTCAGATGGGCAGGATCCCTTTTTAAGCTCTGTGTGGGAGGGACTGCAGTCGTCCTGTTGCCGTTCATGTGTTTTTGTTTCTTCAGAATTCTTTGGAGACGTTACTCCTTGTGTCTCCCAAAAAAAAAACAAAAAAAAAAAACATGGCAGGGAGTGAGAGAAAGGAGAAGTTTCCCCCAACAAGGAGACATAAGGCAACAAAGCAGAGGGAGGTGAAGGTAGAGTGTCAGAGGGAGATTTAGGTTTGTGTTGGCAGCCAGAGACAAAGAATGCAGACAGAGTAGGTAGGGGGTAGCCGGGTGCCAGGTCACTGACATAACAAATCAAAACCTAAGGGACTTAGACTTTGGGCTTTACATTTCTCGTTGGATAAACATCTTGGTGGTGAGAATGGCCCTGGCCTTCGACGGTTGAACGGCGAAACCCTTACCTCCCACCTTCCCACCATGCTATAACAGATAATGTTGACTCACAATCCCCCGCTGCTCTGAAGTGGTATACAATACGTCTGCAAGGTAACGTCCCTCTGCTATGACCAAATGTGTTATGCTTGGAGAGCTCTCTGTTTTGCTGGATTTAAAGTAGAATGTGGACCTCAGTCGAGGTCCCACCTCTTTCTCTTTATTCTTCGTCACAGGAGACACCATCTCCCTAAGCCATGAAGGTTACTAATGAAGTCATGCACAGCAAGTGCAGTCACAGAATAGCCTGTTTGATTTGTAAAAGGCACCAGTCTGACTGGGGTGGACGGCCGTGATATGAGATGTCTTCTGTGCTATCGTGTGCGTGGGTTGGGACTCGTCTGTATCTGGTGCCAGCCACTGTTTATGACTAATGCACATTAGAGGGAGATTGCAGTGGAGGAAATCCCGAGGAAGGCTCACTCAAAACATTTAGTCGTGTTAAGAGGCAACAGTAAAACACTTCAGTACTGTCAAGGGCACAACAGGTCACAGAACAAGGAAAGGAGTTACAAGTTTAACGTTTGCTATTAGTACTTGTGTGACAGTTAACTTGGGACCAACAACTTTAACTATTATGAATTTGTGAACTGCCACTCCTTCAAATTTGCTGACCATTATTTTTTCTGTTGACGAATGAACGGCAACAATATACATTGAGTTGGAGAAGTAAAAGTGAGCCTTAGCAGGAACATACAGGGACAATAATAACAAAGCGATTTCCCTTACCAGACGAGGCATATTTTAAGTAACAATTATGGTTGTGAAAACCTGACACGGAGGGAGGAGCGTTAACAGAGTGCCAAGGCCTCTTTGTGTCTGGAAAGTCCACACCAGGCTAAGAGCCAGGGTACGTAGTCACCAAGTGGTCGGAAAAGGAAACTATTAGTGTTGTTTTCTTTTGCAAGATTAAAGCGGCTGCAAGGACAAAGTCATCATAAATTCCTCGCTTCATAGGTGTTTGTATTGAACTTCATCTCAGGCGCTTCCTTTAATCTTCAAAAGGGAGAAAAGTATTTGGTAGGTCTCCCTCTCCCAGCTTGAGGCTGGTGCTGTAGGTAGTGAGTGGGAGAAAGAACACAAAGAATCTTAAAACTAACAGACTGCCCTGGGGAAAGTGGTGCTGTAAACATTGCAGGACCATATCAGACGCAAAGGTCTAGGTTTGACTGCTTCCACAATATCACTTGTCAAACTGATGACAAATATGTACTTGTTCCAATAGTTCATTTTCATACAGTGCATGCGTCAAGACAAGAGCAGTCTGATGTGGCTAAGTTGAAATAAGTTATAAAGTTATGACTTGTAACTATGTTTAATTTCAATTGTGAAAGTTAACCGTAAGAGCAGTAGTTTAATTAGCTTTGCAACTTTGAAACTGAAACCCTCTTAGTCCTCTCCTGAGGTTTCTCAAGTGGAATAATTTACCACTGAAGTGAGAGAGAGTAAACAAACCAACAGGAAGTTGTTTATGCCACTATGTGTCTGCATCAAAGCCCTCTTTGTGGTATGGCTATTGCAGAGGGAGAAATCCGAACTAACGCCACAGTTCTGTAATTCAATAGACATACAATTTACGAAAGGAAAGGTAATTGTTACGTGTTCTTGAGAAATATGCCATGATAGTAAAAATGTACTTTAGGAACAGACAGTAATAAATGAGAGTTCAGATAATCTGATCAATGGTCAGAGATACTAGTGATTTGTAATTTTGCTCAGTTAGAAATTTACCTGCAAGTGATTTAAAAATGTCTTCCATATCTTTCCAAGGTACATATACTGTGGCATCCACTAGAGGCTTCCTTGCACGTGGGTCCCTGAAATACCACTTAGAACAGGTAGGTGAAACACATGCATAGTGAACACATGAGCGAGAGAGAGACAGAGAGAGAGAGACTTGTTACAAACATTTCTTGAAGTGCACCCACACACCTTTAAAAAAACAACATACTTTTGCCCGTTAGAAATCGAACACACACAAAAGGCACACACGCACGCACATACACAGGCGCAAGAACACACATAAACACACACGCACTTCCCTCACTAAGCCGCAGACTGTGAGTTCCTGTGAACCTTTTTAAATAGAGCTACATCCGAGCAGCAGGTGGTGTAGCCATGTTTCAGTAACCCTCGTGGACTGTTCCAAAAATCGAGTGGCTCTGTAGTCATTGATGCCACATATGGCAATTCAGAGCATGGAACCTTTGAAGACACTTGCTGTAGAAGTTTGGTTTAACCATCTGTCAAACAGTTCACCCCTCATCACAGTTGGAAGAGGAGTGTTTAAAAGGATAAAAAAAGTGTTCTCTTTATTTTCAGAATATCCAAACACATTCAAATAGTCCAAATCTAAGGTTGCCTTGTTTGGTTTTATTTAGCTGCAGCCCTTTTAGCTTCAGGGTAATGCAATGTAAGTATGTTGCATCATAACTGAAAATATCTACCTTCCCAGTGGATAGCAATATCTTCCTCAGGTGTGATTTGACAATGGAGTACCTTCATTTTCTTAGATTACAGAATTTAAAATGGCACAAGACATCTAAACGTTAAGCTTGTCAATACTCTTTCTTGGAAGTACTACAGTAATAATATCTTTTTTGTGTACTTTGAGTCAAAAATTTGGCAGTCTGGAAAAATTATAAAATGTGTTATAAGGCGCAACCATCAGTAGGAAATTGAATATGAATTCAGTGTGTTGGGTTTTGTAAAGATGCTGCATTAATGTTATAAAAGATCAATTAAAGTAGTAGCCAGATTGCCCAGTACTCAGACAGCCAGCCTCTTAATTACTAGATAGCATAAATAGGTCAAAATCATCACACATTCCAATAGCAAAGTACAAGATAATTTATAAGTTGAAATATAATAGTAGGAACGTATCATAAACATTTTTATTGAAATACTATAAATCTATCTTTTGTAACAATATAAAGAAAAATGTAAGACACCTCAAGTAATGGAGGATTATTCAAATTATTTTCTTATATGGAACATGGGTAATTTTGGCATCTTCTATATCTGAAAATAATTTCAGTAATCCACCACTTTAAAAGTCAGCGCCCTACCAAACTAAGTTACAGTAATATGTTTTTCTCACAAGACATAAGAAAACTATATGCATGCAGTAGCTCTTCATAGTAGGTCGCACAGGACAGGTTTAAGGCTAAGTACTCTGAAAAGTACGAAGCTTGGCCATTTCTCTGGAATCAACTCACTAAGATTTGTCAATTCTTTTATAGGAATTATAATGGAGAAAAACTGCCTCAAAAAGCAATTTTGTACGATTGTTTATGTTTGCAAATCTGTGTTTGTCTGCAGACAGCCATGACCCTTAGGAGATCATCATGACTTATTTAAACTCTGGGCATGGCTAAACAATCCAATTATTCACTGTTAAATCAAGCCAGTTTAGCATTTTTCCTTCCATAAGAATGAGAGAAGAAAATAAATATGTTTTTTTAAAACGAATTCCCATTATTGCCTCCAAAATGCAGTTGTGAACTTACAGAATAGTATAAACCTCTTCACTTGCTGATGCAAACACATTTTAGTTGCTGATGCTGGCACAACAAAAAGGCTTAATTGTCGAGGAAAAAGGAAGAGGCGTTTTCTTTTGTTATAAAGGGCTCTGGAGTATACAGGATGCAAATAGAATAAACAGTTTCCGATGTTAGCAATTACGTGCATGATTCAGCTCATAGCTTTGCTAACGGCATTAGTGGCAGCTCGACCCACCCTGTCCTGTGATATCTTCTCAATTTAGTGCCACTCTCCATGAACACGGATAAAGTCACAAATGTAATGATGGTGTCAAACACCGGTGCAGCTTATAAGTACACACAAAGGAAAAGGCATTGACCAAGTGAGGAAAGCTTTGGTGGGCTATATCCTTGTTACCATTAGTTTGCTGTTCAAGGTCAGAATAATAAACTCATCACCGTGATAGTCTGTGGTCAAAAGACTGTGTATTTGGAGATGTGTGATTTTCTTTGAAACTCAGATAGACCGTTGTTTTAGGATGTCTCAAAGCCTAAACCAAACAATAATCTCTCCCACTGCTTCTGCCAGTAGTTCAAATAATCTGTTAGAGGTAGAATAACTCAAGAAGAGGCATATGTTTACGCCTGATTCAAAGACAATTCAAGGGTTTTTATGAGTTTGGGAGCATTATGATAAAACAGATCACAATGTTTCTAAAATGAGTAGGAGGTTGAGTGGAAACTACTGTATGTGAGCAACTTTACAAAATGTACCACTTTGGAGAAATACCTATTACACTATCCATGTTTATTTTATTTTCCACTGCCAAAACTTACCTTCCCCAACCACCAGCGATGTGATGAATTTGTGACACCTACCTCTCCCTCTTTTAATAACAGATTTAGTTGAGCAATTTATTTCTATGGGGTTTCTCCCTTGGGTCCACTCCCTCCTGGAGAAAGGGCTCAGTCCTTGATGTATCGCTCTCATGTTACTGCCATGGCACCATCAGGGACCTATACTGTTGCACTGATGTCATGTATGTCTGTAAGCACCTCTCTACAGGGAGGGATTCACAAGGTAACTTAAATCAAAACTGCGCAAATTGGGAATTGGGGCTGGGACCATATAATCTGAGTAAATTTGGGTTGTGCGGACAGGATAACATTTGTTAAGGCACCCAACCTAAGTGAACTTAGGCCTGTTGAATGTGATAAAAAAGTGACCATTGTTAGTGCAGCTCTTTTTTTTGGTATCTTCTTCGCCTTGACCTTTTAGAGTAAAACTTTTTGTGTGTGTGTGTGTGTGTGTGTGTGTGTGTGTGTGTGTGTGTAGAGGTGGGGGGAGTTGAGTCTGGGGGTGGTAAAGACAGCATGTTTGCATGTGTAAGACAGGGACTGAGCCAGAGAATTAGGAAAATATGCTGAGTAAAATCGTAGCAAAGTTGCCATGGCCTACAAGCGCATTGACAGCTTTATGGGCTGTGTGCTGTGGAGAGTGAGGGGTATAAGGAAGAGAGTTGGCATCTTTCCCAGACACATGCAGGTAAAACAGCAGGGTCAGTGCCTGTGCTAACCAAAACAATCTGGAACTGAACAAGTGCACCTACAGCCAGTCAGAACATAATACTTCCAGGCACGTGTATTCAAACGCCTATTGATGTGTCTGAGGGTTTGTTAGTGTGAATGTGTGAGAGTCTGTTTGTGTGTGTGTGTGTGTGTGTGTGTGTGTGTGTGTGTGTGTGTGTAAACCTTTTAGCCAATTAGAATACAGCAAACAATATTACAAATTAAATCAATGCCTCGCAAGCAGAATCAAGAAAATTTAGCAGAATCAAGAAACATTATAGAGATGGGGACTTGGCAATGCTTCAATGATGATTCTTGTTTTGTTTGTTGCTTTGTTTGTTTTTACAGTAATAGGTTATGTGTCTTAGCCATTTCATCAGAACAACTTGTGGCAAGCATTTGACTGTGCCTTCTTATAAGCATGTTACTCTAAGTAGCTTGCTGTTATAATGACTTTGTCAGGGGTCAGGAAATACACCATCCATAAGCCCAACCTTTAAAATGATGTGTACTATGTTTACTCAGACCATTTTTAAAGACTTTTGGTCTATATATTTTTGGTGTGGGCACACCCTCGCGGAAGAACTCCTTTTCTGGGACGTTTTAACTATTAGTTACTATTTTACTATTTGCTTATTTTCAACTGTTTTAGCACTGCTGTGTTGGCTCCCCAAACTTTAACACTGCAACAGTGTGAAGGAATTTTCTTGTCAAAATCCCCCTTAGAATGAGTTACATAGGGTGGCACTCAAATTGCCAAACAGTTACAACATCACACTACATTGGTGTTTTTTCTGGACTCTGAAATAGATGTGTGCAGGATTGTTGGCAGTAGTTTAGAAGGGACCCCTTGGCATATCTCAACTTACAACTCACATATGATTTCTGGTTTCAACCCAAGAACCACAATGAGTGGGAGATGGTGAACGCAATTCTTCCTACGAGGCAAGCATTACAGTCGGTATCACATCTTTGACTGTTACTGCAGCTCTTTATGAGTGTGCCGGCAGAAAAGTTGAAAGAAGAGGTGTAGTGAAATGCACATGGTGTTGGTGTCCGTGTACTGGTAGACTACAGTGGACTGACCCTCTGGATCACCAGGTCAATTCCCGGTCAACCCATGGACATGTGGGCGGAGGGGCGGTGCAAACCAAATAAAACTGTTTTCAGGACAGATTTTTAGTTTTCTGTCACGGCAGGTAGGCAGTTACGCACTATACACGTCCTTTCACAATTAGACTCCGCAGAGCACTACAATAGATATGGATTCCGTAACATTTCAAACTTGGCTAAAATGCCCATGTTAATTATCTCCAACGTGTTCTTTAGTGGCATAAAGTATTGACAGTTAGTTGGGTAGAACCAGTATTGTACTTAATCACTTTAAGATAAAACAAAAGAAATTATGCGAGTTCAGGTTTGTGGGCCGTTTCAATAATACTGCGTTGTTCATCAAGCTGTACTGAACAATCTATCTGGCTCACTGCACCAATGTGAATGTGTGGTTAAAGATCATAGGGGAAACCATGTCTATGCTGATAACTCCCTGTTCACCAACCAGCATGACCAATGATGTATTCAAAATGCATGCTTTTTCTGTTCACACGTTGGACTGTTTGTCGATAAAGCCCAGTGTTTACTTTCTGCCATGTCATGTACTGTGTCCTCCACTATGCGTGCTCCATTATTGTGATGTGTTACCAAACACTGTGATGTCAAGGATTTAAATGTCATGATATATTTTAGAAACTCCGCCAGACATACTACATGTGGTCAGAATGTCACCTATTAACTTCGGAGACCCGGCACAGAATTCCATGCAGCCCATTGACTCCAGGGATGTCATTAGTCCATCCCTGTATCCGGCATGACTCATAACCTTGGCCCCAGATATTTAGGTTCAGGTCTGACAAAGTTAAAGACCCATTATTCTTATAGGCACACCATTGTGTCCGTCAGGTTAGTGTGCAACCTCCAAACACAGACGCACTCACATTGGCCCTCAACATTGGGGGCAACCCCTATGCATCAGAGGAATTCTTAGGGAATTTATGCACCATCTCCCAGGCTAATTGAATTAGACAGGATCGTGTCGACAGTGTGGCCATTGTGGCAAAAGCACAATGTTGCGCTTCATGCGTCCAGGGCTCGGGGTGGAATTCTGTGCCATTTAGCCCCCCACGCTGCCCTCCCTACAACGGCATCCTGGCCACTCTCTCTTTTTTGTCCAATGATATGCCTGGGGGTTCACTGCTAACCCTGGATAAGGGCAATCATTAACCAATCCCTGAGAGGGGGGGTTCTCACAGCCGCAAGGCTCGAACTAGGGGCATGGCATGAGGGTGAGCTCCATGTCACCTAGAGTACATGTTGTTGTCTGGCTAGCCCTCGGAAACTCTCTCTGACCGGTACCTGACTAGAATGGTGGATTTAATTTTACTGTGTAGTTAAACACAATCTTTTTTGAAAATGTTATTATTTATTTAATAGTTTAGTGTTTTAGTGATAAAGGTCACTCGTAGATCTCTTTTGAATTTGGCATTGACATCTATGCACCGCGTAATTAAATAAACAGATAAACGTTGCTGCTTTTACTCTCTTCATATTTATGTATCTTGGAATGACTGTATTAATGACATCCTTTGGCACGGCCAGAGTTTTATTAATATTTTTTTATCAGCACAGCCATTCATACGATGCATGACATTTTTGTTCCCTCTGTTTTGGTAATATTACATTTTGTCATATGGTGGAGGAGTAACATTGAAATGTATATCAATGTACCGTATGTCACATACTATTTGTTGGCTTGTTTTAAGGATTTTAAGTAAATCGAGGGGATGACCACATGCCACACCTAGCCCCCTTAGAAACTCACATACCGAGAAAACATCCATGTGCAGAAAGAGTGCTTTCTAAAAATATGAAATGATCTCCTCTCCGCCAAAAAGAAGCCCTTTGTGGATGGCGGCTGGTAATACATTCCTCAGCACAATTAAACGTTGCTCCATGTCTCTAACACAGTGGCGGCATTATTGTGATCCCTTGCCGCTGTTGAGCACAGATCAGTCACGTTGGAAACTTTGTTTATAGATTCACAAGCCTCCAAAATTAATGGCGATATGCTAATGGTGGAATACTACTAAGAGACTCCCACAACAGGCCCCAGTCAAATAGCAACGGGGTGACATGTTACACAGATAGGCCTTTTGTCTCCTCGAAGACTCCAACACAGCTTCGCCCCAGGGATCTGTTTTTCATACGGCGTCTGGTTTTTGGCGACTGGACAGATAGACACGCATAGCTCTGCTAATTCTAGACTGCCTCTGGTCAAAAAGGAATGAATTAAGCATTAAATAATGAATAGAACAGAGCCCCTTCTTGGTGGACTAGTGTTCATAATAAGACGGCTAACCTTTTCCTTTTCCACGTTTTGACCCTCCACTGCTCAGTGTGAGTGTCCAGTGATGCCTTATCGTGCCACGGAACAGAGCATCATCAGTAGAGTCCACACGCAGCAAACCTGTGAGCTCATAGTATAACTCGGGGCGTTTCCCCATGTTTTTAGATGTTTACTGTGTTTTGGAAGTGCACCATTAGGTCAGGTGATGGTCTGTTCCAAAGAGCACGAAGTAGTCGTCACCCCGTCATGGATCCTGTTAGCTCTCTCTGAGTTGTTGCCTCAGGTCCTGTTTACTGCTGTGATTGATTTGCACTACCCTGTCCACATGTGTAGCATCCGCCATCAACAGGTCAGTTGACTTGTGATGTGATTTCCCTGCAGGTCATAAACCACTCATTAACCTCTTTTTTTTCTAGGGAAGAAGAGAAGGCAATCCTATAGTCACACAGCTTTTGATCGTAGGCACTAGGTAATTAGGTTCCTCATGGCACAGTTCAATAAGTAGAATCAATTTGCTACAACACACTTACATATCACACACTGTGCACATAAACCAATGTGAGCAAACTCATATGCATGATACCTCAATGTGTGCCTGTGCATGTAAACACATGCACACACACACACACACACACACACACAAACACACACGCACATTGATGCACACAAGCACACAATTAAAACCTTCTAATACTTTATCTTGATCAAGAATTGTTTAAAGAATTTTAGACTTGAAAGAGTTGGATGGAACTGTAGTTTTACAGAGATAATACATGATGTTCATACTTCATGATTCTAGTTATTAAAATATGAAAATGTCAAGCATTATATTACGTAAGCAATATCTTGTTCTGATGCAAAATGCTTCCTCTCTGAAATAATGTAAGAAAGTTCTATTTTATGATGGGCTTTAACTATATGGTCTGCTCAGGATCAAAATAGAGACCAACCTCATTGGGAGCAAATAGGGACGGAAGATGGAAAAAACAATGCCAATGTGGAGCCGATCATATCAATTTAATAAGTGCCGGTCAGCATTGATTTAATCACAGACATGAAATGAGCAGGACACACAAGATACTATTGTGCCCCATATTACATTTTTCCAACTTAATTTCAAAGTAAGTATATATATATATATATATATATATATATATATATATATA